>CM077623.1:9316092-9575063 GCA_039566895.2 Turritopsis rubra
AAACAAACGTGGCCACGTGAAGTGAAGTATTAATACAAGTAATAATACAAGCATCTGCAAGTTTGAATACAGTTTTAAATATATTACAAAAGTAAGTTTTTGTGTATACTTTATGATGATGGCATGATGGGAGAATGGGGGATGGATAGATGCATTTAGAGCTCTGGATATGCGGTGTAGCACAGCTTCACTACCAGCAGGGGTATAGTTAGCCATTATTTAAAATTGTTTGATTTGCAGTGTTAATTTTTCATATTGTATATATATTTTACATTTCACCATAATCTTTAAAACTTATTCCATTCCAAATATTTATTGGCAAAATCCAGTTCAGTTTTTGTGTTTTGTTTACACTAGCTAATTTTTATGATCACTTTGATGTTATTATGATTGAATACACAGTTATGAATGCAAGCATTGTGCTAATAATTGATCACATTATGCATCTATATGTCACAAACCGTTTCACTGCAGCGAATGTTTGAAGAAGACGTGTGCCGTCCTTGTATTCTTGTATTTCTTTTGCTTTTATCTTCTTGGATTTTGTGATTATGTCTTCTGACAACAGCAACGATCTACCTCCTGAAGCCAGAGAAGGATATAGAAAAAAGTTACAATTATGCAAATTAAAGGAATGTCCTTATCTTCTCCCTGCAGATGCTTGGAATAACGACCCTACACAGTGGCCAGAAATGGAGTATCCAGAGATATACGATTACCTCGTTAATTCTCCTGGTATCTTTACAAGAGAATCAATGAAGAATCGCAATAGTCTAAAGGCACATAATCAATCTGCCAGTGGGTGAGTTAGGGATGTTGTTCACCATTTTCCTAGTGGTGAACTAATAATTTTCAAAGCTGATGCTTTACCATCACAACGCTTAAATGATGTCATGTTCCTTGGGTGGTTGTCCCTTTTGATGATTGCACTGTCATTTATGCCCATTGTACATGCATGGCTGGCATATAATTGAGGCTGCTGTTCGTCTTGGATATAAGAAGAGAACTTGTACTGAGAAAGCATGCAGATGGAACAACGACTACGTGGAAAGATTTCTGGGTGGTCAGGGTGAGTAGAGGTTTTTTAAACACAAATGGCTCTCCACAAAGGTAAAAATTTTTACTGGTTGGGTTCCAAGGGGTCCTTGTTTACTCGTTTCCAAGCAACAATCCATCTCTTTCTACGTTCAGGGTTGTTGTTTGGAAAACGGTAAAAGCTGGGTTTGTTTTCCATCATATTATGGTTTGTACACCCATATGCAGCACAACTTAAAGTCATTTTTTATTACATCAATGCAATCGAATATGCGTTCTTCAATGTGTTTTCAGCGCTTAAATGGCACCTTTTTTAAATGTTTTCACTGCAGCGCACGTTGCTAGGCAACTAAGGAAAACCTGATTTTCAGCTCGGAAGCGAGTATTGTTGCATTTTATTTTCCATTGAAAGATGATAGGGAGTCGAATTAGGAAAGATGGATTAGAAAAAACTATACGATGAAAGTTAAGATATATATATATTTCAAAATATAAGTGTTTCTCCTATGAAGCTCCTATTTTTCACCTTCTTTAATGTGAAAAACAATAATGGAAAACAACAAATTTAAATCGGATTCAAAAGTAGACTTTTCATAGGGAATCAGCTACGATTAGTAATTTTACTTATTACTACATATTGACATTCATTGAGCTCTGTGCATCCATATCTTTTTGAACGTTGTAGAACTTTGCTAGATTACTTTATTTCCCACATGAATTTCCAGAACTGTTTATATTATATTTACCGGGTTTCTCCTCCCCAGACCCTTTTCAAGATAGTAACTTGGCCTTCAGAAATTTCCAGAAATCTTGGAACAAAAACTTTATTTATTTATTTCACAACGATTTGAAATGAAGAATGTTCCTTCTGCATTATTTTAAAGTAATGAACGTTCAAGTTCTTCAAAGATTACGCTGGTAAAAAAATAATAATATAAAACTGCCATGGCGGATATGAAAATAATTGTAATAATACGTGATAATAAGTGATCGCTGTGTTAAATGGTTATTTGATGGATTGACCCGAGTTTTCCGTCTGTCTTCATCTGCTGCAACATGCTATGTTAGCATGATTTCCCGATTCTCTCGGCAGCCTGCTAAACAAAGTTATGGTGAACTCACCAACTCACGATTCACCGATTACTTTGACTCTATGCATAACATACTAGTTTGGGTCGGAAAATGAAGGAATACATCTCTCCGAAAACCGCAGGTTTGTAATATTGTATTACTGCGAGTTACATGGACGTGAAATATCTTTCTACTTTCTGTTTTAAATACCTCCATCATAGTTATATCTGGGATAAGTGAGGCATTTTATTTTTATGTATTAATTTCTCGTTCTTCATTTACAGTTAGAATCATAAAACCGAATATAATATAAACAAGCGTATGTAGTCTGAAAACAACAACAACAACAACAAAAGAAAAACAATAAATAAGCAAAAAATAAATAATACAAAACAACAGCAAATATTAAAAAAAAAATTCAATAAGTAGTAAAGTGATTGCGTAATATGCATGAATAATTTGGTTTCCATGTTATTGCAGATTTGTAACAAAGTATCTTTCACAGTTAAGTTGTTTAAAATCAGCAGGGATTTTATTCAAACATTTGGTGGTGGGTAATTAATGCAAGGCTCTTTGATCTATTTTCAGTTGTATAATATTTTGGACCTTGAAGTTCATACTTATAAAAATGTCTGGTGTCAAATTTCGGTTAAAACACTTGGCAAATCTACAAATTGACCTAATTAAAGCTTCTGTGACTGGTGTTGTGCTGCACTTTTATGGCAATAATTGTCATACAAATTTGTATTATCGCCTTGTGATAATCCTGCTATCACTTTGTTGCACTTTGTAATATACCTTGTCGCACTTTGTAATCAAAATCTAAACCAAGGAAATCCCCTTCCATGACTACAACATGCAGTTTATCGTTTTGTATTACTGAAGCAACGATAGTTTTCCAATTACATGCTGTTATTTCTAAGTTGAAAAATTTATAAATTTTAAAGAATTCGTTGCAAAAATTGATCACGCCCATTGATCACGTCAGGAATGAATTAAAAGATTTGAAAGCCAAAAAGTGGATTACGCCTTGTTATGTTCTGCGGCGGTGTAGATGATAGTATCGCTCGCATATACATAATATTTCATGGCCAGCGACACGTAAATGAAAAGCAGGAGTGCGGGCGTTAAAGTAGTTGACAGATTGTTGCCCACGGCATGATTGGACAACGAAGACATGTTGGAGACCTTAAGGCCTTTAAACGGCTTCATATCTTAGACTTCATTTTAGGTCCAAATTAACTAAGCAAGAAAGTTGACGATGTTCCAAATGTCAGTGAAAAATATGAAGAACATCTAACCGACTCTTTTGGGGGAGAGACTACAGAATAGTGGATGCTCAATTTCAATAGGAACCAGACAGATACGGCCATCTCGTTAAAACGTCAAATTTCAAGATTAATAGATACTTCTTGTAACGATGGCATAAGCTGAATTTAAACGCAATGACGAATATGAAGTTTACACACCGAACTTTGTTGGTATGAAGCCTGTTGATGCATAATGTTGGTGTATTGTCACAAAATCTTCTTTTCCAGGAGTTGTTGATATAAGTTGATATAAGTGCGTAAGTGTCAAGGCTAGTTTCTATATTCGTAAATCAGTTTGCTAAATTTCGTGGCGTATATATTTTGCAGACCAGAATTATATAACATTTCTCTTCGCTGTCGTACTCCAAGTTTGATTTGACAAATTTGAATTAAAACAAATATTAAATATGGACGCATGGGAGAGCACTCCATTATCCCAAGTTATATGATTCTACGCTATAGTTAACTAAGAAATTTGTACGCTCTCCTACACGAGCTTTTGACTTTGATTTCCTTGAGGAAGTATAACTGAAAAATGAATGAAATTAAAAGTTAAAGAAATAACATTCGCCAAGAAAAAATCGTGATTTTATTATCAGTCAGTGTTTCAATTTGAAAGACAAACAAAACATCACCAATGGTGCTTGTAAAGGTTTTGAGTATCCTTTATTTCAACTAGAGGAAGATCTACCAGCTGAAACAAGCGAAAGGCAAGTCATCAAAATACTGTAGTTACTATGTTTGGTACTTAAATGTGAAACTTTTTGCCAGAAAAAAACAAAGCATGTAATGCAATTCTGGTCTGCAAAATATATAGAGGGCACGAAGGCACGAAAAAGCACGGAAGGGCATGTGGGCACATGAGTTAGCAGACTCTCGTAGTTTGTGCAGAAATTAATTGCGAAATGTTTATGGAATCATATGAGTGCTTGTCTCAATTTAAAGCACTCACTTATAATAATCCAACTTCGGCAAATGTGAACTCGTGGACATGAACGTTTGCAAAACGAACGTTTTCGCTTCAATATAGGTGATTGCTTTGGTATCTCATTGTTCCCCGTAAAAATTACTATGATGAATGTTTGCCTCGATCAACTAAAAGTTAAGAGGAGCGCTCTTCCACTGACTACTTCTCAAAACAAAAACAAAACCCGCGAATTCAAGATAAATAAATATGGCGGACGGTGCTAAAGGACGACCTACGAAAAAGATTGATGAAGTGAAAAACCTTGCGTTGATAGGATTAAAGTGGAAGCAAATTGAACGTCTTCAGAAGAAGCCATTTTTAAAAAATAAAAACGTTGGTAAAGTATATATAAAACGAGGACTTAAAAAAGCTAGTGGGTCCTGGGATTGTACTTTTGTAGCTCTTCCCTGCGGTTACTAAATGATACTTGTGGGTAATCAAGACCTGGCCATTAAGCGTCAATACAATATACAATAAAGACAATATTTTATAAGAGAAAGCAAATTTTAATGTTAAAGTACGAACTTAAGCAACTTAAACATTGCCTTTCTAAAAAGCGAAAAAACAAACTATTTTTCGGAAAAGAAAGTATAATATTGAAAAGAAAGTATTATTTTCCAAAGAAAGTACATTTTACGGCCAGCTACGGCTCTGCATTGAGGACGACATGTTTTAATAACATGAAATTCTTTTTTGCCACATCTTTTCCCTTCTTGAAATATGAGTCATCATTTCTAACTCATTCAAACCGAAATGCTGGACCATTGGAAGGAGCTAGTGTCAAAATGGACTAAACTGATTAATGATTCATTGAAAAACAGTGTCCTAGGATGAAATTAACTATAGGTAAAAATAACACTCTGATTATTTTGGCAGTGAACAATGTTATTGCGAATAATAAGGACAGCCCGTTTTCGATTCACTCTGCGCACTGATGGACTCGCCCAAAACTGCGCGTCATAACATACATAATAGGATCTTTGAACTCGTTTATACAACGAAGTTTTGAAGAATTTGAATACTTTTCAAATCAGCCAATTTCAAAACTCCTTTGACTGTACTACTTCAGGGAGGCAAAATGAATTTTAAGTACAGATATCATGGCCAAGATCTAACAGCCTGTGTTAAATAGGGTCTAGGTTGAAGCACAAAAAGCTTACTGGTTCTATAGCCTCAAACAGCTTCAAATTTATTCATTTTTTTGCGCAGAGAAAGAAAATTTGATGGGTGAAAAATTAAAGAGGGGGCTTCCAATCCCTCCGTTCCCCAGAAATTACGGCCCTGGATATTGTCATTCAATAGTAAACAAATTTTTCAAGTGAAGATGCAACCCTACATATTTCAAGCAGAGAATTTTATTTTATTTTCACTGTTTTATTTCCCCTTTGCTTGTTTATTTCCACAAAAAACATGTAAAACAAAACAACCGTTGCGCGTCTTCATTTCACAAAACTTACACCCCTTTGATTTTGTAAGAGATCGCATTTCTGGTGGATTTTTTTGTTTATGCTTTTGTCGGTTTGCGTAAAATATTCAACTTTCACAAACATACTGTTACCATATAGAATAGTTTCTTTTCTCTGTTGTAAAGAATTCCTGTTTACAAAATAAATAAATCTTAAGTTATTTTTCATAGATTTGAGCAGACGTAGTGTTAAATCAAGTAATTTGTTGTTGTCTGTAGCAAGATATAAGAACGTTTATTTCTCAGATACTTGCTCATCTGATTCTTCAAAGAAACAGAACACAGTTTTTAGGTAATGGTGTCATTATTTCGTGGTTGTTCTGTTGAAAACGAAAATTCTAAACGCTGCAAGTTTCTCACCGCTTCGTAACCAGGGTCTGCATTGAATGAGATAATGAGTCGTGTGTGCGAGGTTGCTTTAAACCGAATGAGAAATACCAATAAAGGCATCAGTAAGATTTGTGTTAATGATTTTAATGAGGAAAACGATTACCTCAGCTTAATTATAAAGAGATGTAGATGATATATATATTCACCGATTAATCTATCTGCAAATAAATTCAATTAGAAGGAAAAGCGGAAAATCGGTTATAATCTGCAGTATCCATGACAACTCTACAGCTATATATTATATGTGCATTGAGATAGCTTTCAGTAAGACTGCAAGAGGTATAACAAGAAGAGACGGTTTCCTGCAAAAGCCACGAGCGAAAGTTGTGAAATTTTGTTTTCCATAATTTTAGGAAGCTTTGCATGAAGATGTTGAAGTTAATAACAAGTAAGCACAGTTTTATTTTCTCTGACCATTGTTATGCTAGGTGATAAAATCAACTAAATAAAATGACATTTCAAAGATATAAAAAGGTAGCAGAGGCGTAGATTAAATCTGGGATGGCTTTTCCCCACGATTTACAAAAGATTTCAATCAAAATTAACACCCTAGAAGAGCCTTCAATGTAGCCATAACATGTGCTGAAAAACGTTCTGTGTATTTCACGTTTGTGTACCCGAATCACCGATAGCATATATTTTACACACTCCTTACTCCTCCGATTTGTGTGAAAAAAAAAAAAAAAAAAAAAATCATTTTCCGTTTATTTGTTTTGTATATACAGAACGTCACAAATTCTCGTGTTAAATGTAAATTCTGAATAAACAATAACATGCTAGAGATTAATCTTTTAAAACCGATGACCAAGCTATTGTAGTAAAGACACTATTGTTCGAATCTCTGAATTGATTTTTATTAAAACATTTTAAATAATCGCTGTAATGGTTTTGTTTCGAGCACCATGACTTTGTGTGTTTGTTGGTTGGTATTGGCTTCAACCTCGTTCCCAGGGCATCAACCAATCAATAAACAGAAATTAGGAGATTACTTAGTGAGCCATATAAACTTTGTGCGGTAATGATCGTGTACGTATTCAGGGAATCAGAAAATCTAAGTATTTATCTGAAAAAGTCTTTCGAAAAAGAGTTTCCTTCCAGTCATATAGTGGCCAGTAGAAATTTGAAACAACCTCACTTACAAGCGACACATGTGTGTGATCATTTAAATGACTCCATATGGTCAAATTTCCAAAATACATTTCTTCTAGTATTGATTTTATCATATGTATTGGGACCTACAACGTGTGCTCCAAGGCATACTTTACTAGACGAACTAGAGGATTCTGCAGAAGATGAATACCTTGATCGGCTTCTTGATTTAAATTTCAAGGATTACATAGTGAACGCCTTCAGAAATGTCATTAAGAATAACGAAAAAGCGGAGCTAGATTTTATCGACGAAGATGACATTGTCGACAATGACGAACAAGATGATGTGGTAGATGAAATAACGAACGAAATAGTTGACGTAAACGACGAAAGTGTGGCCGAAAACGACGAACACGACGAAACTACTGATGATGAAAGCAACAATAGCCTCTCTGGCCATGACTCGGATAGAAAAGCTAATATACCAGCCCCTCCTGAGGATGTCGATGCGAATATAAATGGAAAAGTCAGAGGAGATGGTATGCAATATTTCGTAACCGTTTCTTTTTCTCTTCTATAGATTAAAATTACTTGATTGTTACTTCAACCTGTTTTATGTTTAAGATGACAGGGATGAGTTAGATCATGGTGACATAATGTTCAGACCGGGTGAACGACAAGATTTTTTTCAAAGTCAAGATGAAAGTTATGCTTATCCAGCTTCAGATGCTTCAAAAACAGATCGAAAGTGGCCAAAAGGAATTGTACCATATGTAATTTCAAAAAGTCTTGGTAAGTTGGTGGATTCTTTTCTATTCATTTGTGTTGATTTGTGTTTCTGTTCTTTGATGATTTTTGTTTTCGTTAAAACCAGGGTCGTCTCATAGAGAAGCTATTCGCGAAGCCATTGCAGAATACGCAAAAAAAACATGTATTCGTCTGGTTCCAAGAAAAAACGAAAAAAATTATATCTCGTTTGAAAAGAAAAGAGGGTATGTATCTAATCCAACTGTGTGTTCTGTCTTCTGTGTCAACTGTGTCCGTCACGAACTTAAATCCTGATAAGCCAAAAAGAAAGTGTTTTCATGAAACCCTTCATAACATCAGTTTCTATTTTAGATCTTCGCATATATCCTATATGTAATAAAGAAATCTTTTTTATTGTTACAGGTGTTGGAGTTACGTAGGGATGTCAGGTGGAGAGCAAACTCTTTCACTAGGAATTGGTTGCGATGATAAAAGCACAGCAGTACATGAGGTACGCATACATACCAGTGATTAGAAGTAATGGGAATCTATGGTTTACCCACGTTGTTGTGCAAACATCCCTTCTAACATGCTTTTTCTCATCCTCTATCAATGCTTTATACGAATTCGGAGTAAAATACGGCTGTTACTGAGATCTTTGCCGTTCAGTAAATTAAAAAAGATAATCAGCTGTCAAAAACCCTAAATTTTCCAATCGCAAGGGCAGAAATGTTTCTAAAACTTGTTGTTAGCTTAAGCATGATCTTTAGAAAGAGTAGATAATATAAGATAATAATAATGGCATTATAATTTCGATTATAAAATATTGATTGGCTCTTACATCGAAATAGCGTACAGTAGCGTATATATAGAAGTGGTTATATAAAACTAGTTTAAGGGAAATTGCTCGGAAGTGGAGATCAATATAACTGGATTGCGATTATTGAGTATAATTGAAAAATGATGACCCCTTAATAAAAAGCTGCTTTTTCCAACGTGTTAAAATGCAGAAAATGAAATGAGTATTGGTCAGTTCTGTTATGATATTTGATTTCATACTTCTCGCAGAATGTTTTTGTAAGAGAGGGATGAATTATTTTTTGCAATGAACATATTCATTATCATTCAGTTTGAAATTGAGGTAATGGGCGCACAGATCATAACATCCCGCCCCCGCCTAACTCCTCACTTATGAATTTCCGATAATTTTATTCCAGATTCTCTCTCGATTATTTGAGAACAAACCTAGCGATCTTCTTAAGACCGGGTACGAGGTTCAGATTTAGCCATGACAACGATTTTCTTCTTCTTTGGCTAGATTATGCATGCATTAGGATTTTGGCATGAACAATCGAGACCAGACAGGGATTCTTATATCAACATCATAATGGATAATATTCCAAAAGAAAAACAACATAATTTTGAAAAGAAGAAAGCAACGGAGGTGGACATGTTGGGATTCTCGTATGATTACTACAGCGTTATGCATTATAAAAAGTAGGTGTCCATGTTGTCTTCTTTATTTCCTTTGTTTGTTTGTTATTGTTGTTTTTATTGTGGCGTTCATGTGTTTATTTGTTTGTGGCTTATTGTGTATCTATCTGTTGTTAAAAGGAAAGCATTTGGAAAATATGTAAACGGTGTGAAACAGATCACTATTGTGCCCAAAAACAAGAAAGTCCAAAACTTTGGTCAATGTTGGAGTTGCGGTTTATCAGAGACTGATGCTGGACAGTTGAACAAGTTGTATTGCACGTTGCGCCCTCTTCAAACCGATCGATTAATAAAACAGATCTCACGAAAGATGATGGAGAACAAAAATCAAAATAATGATGCGTTCCGCAAAACTCTTCTCAGATTTTTGAAGAATCGTTACCAGAATTATTACTGGACGGTCAGCGTGTACAATGCGATAGTTGGGTCTAACAGACATGCGTATCAGGGATCATGTGTGCATGTGTGGCAGTACTACAATAAAAATGTTTTGGCCTGCTTTGTAAAGAAAACGTCTTCTCCTCTTAATAATGCTGGAATAAAAAGAATTGGAGATGGTGTTGCGAAAGCCTTACAAGATAGAGTAAGTGATCTATTATTGAGCATCTATAGATGTTATTGGGAGTTGGACTGAGCTTATCCATCACGGAGTACTGAGCAGTCAAAAAGAGGATGAGGAATTAATGAATAATAATAATTATCAGGTTTTTTGTTGTTGTTTATCTTGGATTACTGAAAAAGATAAAGAAATAATAAGCGAAGTCTCAAATCCCACTTGCCTTTTCAATAATGATTACAAATGATTACACTTTCTTTACAGGGCTGCCATGCAACAAAGTCCATCGGTTTCGCTTTCAAGAGGGCTTCCTCGTTTGGATATCCAATCGCTTCAGTACAAATCGTTCGACACGGATCTGGTTTGTTTGCGCAATGGCTTGCCCGAACTGTTTTTATCAATTTCAGATGCAGAAAGGCGCACAAGAAATGCAATTCGAAGAAACAAAAATGCAAAGCCAAAATGTCTACTCTGATTATCATGTTCAAATGATTAACATGTTTTATGTTTTGTGACTGACACTTTTTCGTTTTTCCGCCATTTTGTTTGATTTCACTAACTTCACATTTTAGCACTCGTTGTAGTAACGGGTCAAATAACTGGTGCTTTTCTATTCAGTACTTTTATGTATAAAGATTGCAACTGTAACTTTTTGTCGGATTTTTATACTTGATTGTAGTCTTGCATCCGTCAAGTTGCCCCACTACATGTCAATATTAATAAAAAAGTTCGCAGCATTGAAAGTTCTCACAACTAAGTACCTCCAACCTGATGTCAACTTGTCACTTAGCAGCGGCTTATGAGGAAACTAACCTTAACAGCGTAGATGCATTGCATTTCTATAAATCCACCCCTCCCTAATTTGAACTAATTTGAAAGGTCCCTGCAACCTTTATGGCCATGTAAATGAACCTGCTCCGTAAATCCTAAAACATAAATCCTCGCGGGATGTTCGAATTACCATAGTCACAAGAAAAGAGGTCCATAGTCTTTTTCTTGGAATAACGTGGGTACCACATATCAGAGATTTATTTTATTAAGTGGATTTGTTTGGTTTCATCATTGAAGAAGCGTTTTTCTAAATGAAGAAACTTTTGTATAGAAAGCGTAAATCAAACGATCTCGAAGAAGTAGAAATATTCATGAGTGAATTTATGAGTTCAATATTAGTGTCATTACACATTTTATAAATAATGGCATCTTTATCACCATCCACCATCTTTATCACCATCCACAGGCGTGAGGAGGATTGTTATTTAATGTCCTTTTAATTTTTGATTGATAATCGATCAAATCTTGAGAACTGTTTTGTATCTCATCTTCTCCGTCATTCCTTTTCGTTACTATCAATTCCTCGTCAAGAACGTCTTTTTCTTTAGCTGTTAAGATAAAAAGAATAATCAAGGTTTTGATTATTGACAGTCTATCGTTGCATCTGCTGTGGATACTCAATATACTTGAAGAATACTGAGAAAACATTGTTTTAATAAACTCAAAGAGAGACAAATGCGCATCCCAGACATTATAAGAACTCGTTACCCTCATCACTGTCAAACCGATTCTCTCCTTCACATCTCAACTGGACTCATTAAAATAAACATTTAGACTTTTCAAATAAAGGTTAATTCTTAAACAGTTATTTCTGCGTTTATCAATGACGTAACAATAAATCAAATGCATTATCGAACAGTGAATATATACCTGAATATCGAATTGGCAAGCAGTTTGTGTTAATGACTGCTATGCATAGAAGCAAAATAATGGCAAGCTTCATTTCTTCTTCTTCTTCTTCTTCTTCTTCTTCTTCTTCTTCTTCTTCTTCTTTTCTTCTTCTTCTTCTTCTTCTTCTTCTTCGATTCAAACACAAAAACTTGTTTTATGATTTTTTTTGCTTTCTATGGCAACGTGTTATTGGAGTAGAAACATTCAACATGGCGTAATATAATGTGATGAAGTTGTTATGTTTTTTTATTTGAATCTTGAGATATTTTTCTATTCTAAACTAGTATCAAATATCATAATAATCACAAAGGCATTCACATAACAGATTTTCGTCAAGAGGCATTTTTCAATTCCGGTCAGAATGAATTGGATAAGCGGTCATGGCGGTTATGATTAGTTTTCTTTACAGGTTATAAAAGAGACCGGGGTTAGAGATTTTAAACCAAAGTTCATTCCACTTCTTTTAGCTCAACAATTCGTAAAACGAACACGTGATATTCTCGGCGCATGCGCAACCAAGAAGGCAGCAAAGATCCGTTTTATTACAAATCAGAACAAAAAATAACTTGTTTGCAATTTTCAAAACTACATGCCATACAAATGAGTTTTTAATTAACAGCTAAGATAAGTGTTCATGTAAAACGACAAATAATTCAATTAAACGCCCTCATTGAGCGAATCCCATATGTGGGTGCTAAGCATAATAAATGCTATGACGTTGCACTTTACAAAATAGCACTTGCGTAAGTCAGTAATGAGAATGCATTTGAATTTTACCACTTATAAACCACTAGTTAAAAAGTGCAGCCATGTTTATTTCATATGTAAACAAACAACAACAAATGTATTAAATAATATTTTATTTTTTCTCTCAATTTGAGGTACTTCAATTTGGACATATACGGTATGATTGATATTAATATAATACTTTGTTGATAATAAGATTGAAAATATTGATCCACAAAAGGAAGAATTGCTTTGACAATTCTGGTGGAAACGCTTTTACACAGAGAAACTGGAAATTATGGCAGATATATAAATACCGTATTTCCCCCATTTAGCGCCTCCTCTAAAAAAATACTTTACAAGTTTTACAAAGCGCCTCCATCTATTAAGTGACCGGAGACGCACGATGCTCTCCTTAGTTTTTTCCCGGTCTGTAATTACAGTTCTTACTTTTCCCCTCCCCTGTTAAGCACGCCCTTCCAATAAGCCGTTTTCACGTTTTTTCACGTTGATTTTAAACTGGATTTCAACTTCAGATGTTTCATAAGATGTTTCATCAGCCTTTATCTCAGTTCTGCCCATCGACATTGTCACTTGACTGCCATTGCCTCGCATTTCTTTTGGGAACGCTTTCAATGTTCCACCACTCTTGATAAAAACTTTAACGATTTCAAAGGAATGACTGGGTGACAGTTTTGTGCAACGAAATATGCACGAATAAGAGATAAACAAATGAGAGTCATTTTCGTTCTTGAGTGTGCCATTAGAAAACAAGATGATATTTTTAGTTTATTCAGTTTATTCTGGTACTAACTTTTGTTTTGATCTATCGTATTGATCTGTAGGATATTTCTATTGGTGAGTTTTTTTGGTATCAACATGATATTGTAACTATATTTCTCATCGACAATATGAGATGGTGATGAGAAAAGGAAAGACTCACATTATCCTATTGGAGAAGATGAGCCTTCTAAATCAAGCATACAATTCAGCTCGATATTTCGAAGCTAAAAGACTCTACAATAGAGACTGATAAGAAATAAACATAAAATGTACATAGCTTTCTTCCCAATCACAACGATTTGATCAACAACAAGTTTAGGCGACATTCAGTCGTGATTAAATTTATGTCGTCGTTCTCGAATAGTTTCTTCGAGCCTCTAGAACCACGAAGGCATTACAGCATACAGTTCAGCAGATACAAAATTTCAATCCCTCATTCGTCACTGACGGTATGATTAATATGACGTCATCTAATGTTTGGTATAATGACGTAAGATTTCTTAGCAAGTTTTACTTCTGAGTTGAAGTTTAAAGGTTGTAGAAGAAAGGCGAATTGTGTGAATTGAATTTTTGTTTGCGGACATAGAGCTCCTCATTTTGAAAGTTGAAGGACTTAAAGTGAACTACTCCGTGCGCATTCTCCGATACAGATATGACTGAAGATGTGGACATAGAGTATAACGCGATGATTAACGATACGAAATGGTTATGTTACCAGTTATCGTGCTATTATCGTATGAAAATCAATGAGGTGCAACGCAAAATCTGTTCGTCTGATTACGACGATGGATCTTATGAAAGAGTATTTCCTCATCAAACTAATGGCAATAGGACTGTTTTAGAAATGAAATTTTCCAGAATGATTGACGATTCCTTCCAATTGATGAATCAGACAAATGTTTCACAAGACTTTGGAGGTCAACAAAGAATGAAAACCTCCGTGTCCACTTCTACTAATAGCAGAGACTCGAGAAAGAGAAAATGTATTGACTTTGACGACACGAATGTAATGAGGAAAACACGAAAGTCCCAATAAATTATTATGATGTTTAGTTATTGCCTTATTCGCAACTTGTAATTGCCTGGTGAAATAAATCTCACTGGTAGAGTGCTCATTTCCTTTGCGGAAATCTCTTGCCAATATCCGACTCAGCCTTTCTGCTTTCTGAAACAGAAATTGTCTAGCTGAGTGGTCTAGCTGATCAATACAATTTCCGTAACAAAAGGAAGGCTTTGAATACTTCCTACGAAAAAGCTACCTGAGAATGCGATTTTTTTTTGCAACTTAAAATCAAAAGTGACAACACCTATCACGAACTTTGACTTCGAGAGGCGATTTTAAGAAACTGGTAAGAAACGTTTAGAAAAGTACTGGAATCTTTTAGAAGTTTTGCTACGAAGCCATTTTTGAGGTTTCTTATAATAGATGTATACATGCAAAAGATTAAAACGAGAAATTGAATTGTTGTCATTTTTTATTATTTTAACGGATATATCGTCCAACCTCGGTGGACATTATGAACGTATAATTTATACAGCAAAAAAAGTACCAGAAAAAGTAACAGCGAAAGTACCAAGGATTTTGTAACCACTGTTAAATCTTTAAACTTTCCACCAGACCATGTGATGGTTTCATTTGATGTAAATAGCTTGTTTACAAACGTTCCACTGGAAAATTATAATACTCTGGACATTATAATACGAAAAATATACAGAGACAAAGTAATTGCAACCAAAATTTCGGAAAAAAGATCTAAAGATGTTTTACTTTTTTTATGCACCAAAAATGTTCACTTTACATTCAATTGTCTTGCTTACCGACAGTCTGATGGAGTGGCCATGGGATCACTAACGGTTATCCCAAAAACATCGTTAAAAGGATAATGTCCGAAGAAAGACGAAAGTTGGAGAAACGTGTGCAAGCTTCTCAAGTAGAAGAAACTAAGGAAACTGTTGACGAACCGGAGATGATCACACCCATTATAGTCTAACCATACAATGGTCAACGTGGAACATACTTAATACGAAGGTTGAACCGTACATTTGACAATCTGCTACCCAGTAATGTCAAAGTAAGAACACTGTTTAACAGTACCAAACTCTCGTCAAGGTTTTCTTTAAAAAATCAAACTGATAAAAGTCACAAACATGACATTGTTTACAAATTCACTTGTTCTGATGAGGCATGCAACGAAAGTTATATTGGTGAGACGGGAGGACATTTAAGAGAACGAGTGTTAGACCACGAAAAACGCGATAAAAAGTCGCATATTTACCAACATGCAGAAAACAATGATCACCAACATGCATCGGCCCATGACTTTGTCATCCTGAAAGAAAGCTATGGAGGGTATCGCCGATGAAAGATTTGTGAGGCGTTATGCATTCGTGATGAGAAGCCCTCGTGAAACAAACAAGAAGAATCTGTTGCTTTATCTTTGTTAAATTAGTCTCAATACTTAAGGAGAGAAGTACTTGTGCCTCTAGCGGCTTCGTTACCCTTACTAGGCATGTTGTGCACAGGATGTCTAGGTTGTGCCGTTATGTGTTGGTCCCTGTGATGTTCCTTATTTTATAATTAAGTCGTTCTCCCGTGCGTGTATATATGGTAGACATGGTAACGTAATTTGTTTCTTTGTTTGTACCTATTTTTAATGTAGTGAGAAGCCTTTTTTGCTGTATAAATTATGCGTTGATAATGTCCACAGAGGTTGGAAGAAATATCCGTTTAAATAATAAAAAATGACACGATTCAACATCTCGTTTTAATCTTTTGCATTAAATTGTATGCCCACACAAACATTTTTCAGATGTATACATGTAATAGATGTAAGAGATGTTTTTGCAACAGCTATTGATTCTTGGTTAAGTCAAGTTCCTGAATTGGGAGAAACCAGAATAGGGGCGGTATTTCTTCTTCTTGGAAGACACATTATGATTTTAATTGTGTTTTTTATAGTATTTTGTGACTCAAGAAATTCTTATTTGTTTAGTAAGACGTTATGCCAAAAAATTAATTAACCCGGTAAAATTAGTTAATCCGGTCTCTTTTGTGATTTTTTCTTATTTTGTTGTGCAATTAAAATGTGCATTATCCTCTGAATGAAGTTTTGACAACTTCCTCAAGTCTGAATGTTATGCCAAATCAAAGCTTTTTAATGGTTGGAACGCAACCATGATCGATGTCAGAGAGAGAGTAGCGGTCCTGGGAAGGAGGTTGGTTTGGAACAATGTTATGCTTTAAGGAGGTCTAAAATATTCAACAAAGAGTTTTAGCGTTGGAAATGCCTGACACGCTGCAACGAGACAAACCAGCAATCAAACATTCGTCCGCGGGTAAAAGATCATGCTTTTCATGTGCTGAATTAAGTACACGAAAAGCATTTAACTTAATTTAGTTTCACAGAACTGATCAAGCGCGCAGAATGGCTTTGGCTTCAATGATGTTGTGGTATGGCGCGGCATCAATAAGCCAATTCCTTTCATAATAATAATAAGTAACAGATAGCAAATTTATTTCCAGCTTCCGATAATTCACAATTGCTTCTTATACTAGAGATGCGTTTGGAAAACTTTGATATGTGCGAATAAAAACGTTACAAACGGTTTTGCTTAGTTTTGCTGTGCTTGCAAAGAAACGAAAATAGTTATGTGAAAAGATTCATTAAAGAGCTTTGCTGCCTTTCGAAGGTGTCTTGGAAACGCCTTTCTTGCAATTGGTGTTCGCTCTCTTCCTTTCTTTCTTGATTCTTAACAGTGGTGTGTCATTACAGTTAAACATATCGACCAATTGTCGACATTTAGAGCTTTGTATGGCATTGCCATTTCACTACTCCATATGAAATTTGTTTATTAATAGGAAGCCATCGAACTAAAACAAAGCACTAAGTCTTTTCCAAATCAAACGCGTTTTAGTATGCGCAGATATGTTCCAAAGACAATAAAGAATTGTCTGGTTGAGCTTGTTGACAATCTTAGTCGGCTGCATTTTTTTAAAATTTTTAAAATTTAATAATTTATTTCAAATTGGTATCACAATAGTTTTACACTAATTCAAAACTATCTCCAGAGTTTGTTACAAAGATATCGCGCATCAGGCGAGACTTAGCTGCAAGATATAAATATGCAATCACTAAATCAAGCAAGATGCAATCATTAGTTTGTTGCCAAAACAAACGCAATGTCTCGTTCTTTCAAACGAAAATAAGAGACTTTTAACCAAAAATGTTTTATGATCTTGGCAAACACACTCCTAAACAACAGATCAAACCCATAAAAGAATGGAGAACAACAACAACAACAACAACAATTTACGCCCCAGTGACCACACTGAAAATGAAAACACAGTAGTGACGCACCATTTGTAAGAGAAAACAGAAACCCAATGGACGAGAAAACAAATTTAACAAAGGTTTACACCATGAAGTTTTAATGGTCTAAAATTGGCAGGTCAAAAAAGTGTGCGCTATTACACACGAAACTGACCTAATTTATGGAAGGGTCTATTCAAATCACTGTTATAAAATTTAACATTTCAATGACATCAAAAATAGGGAAAGAACCAGCAAAGCACCACTTTACCTGAGATGGGAATATGTTCTTTTGTAACGTGGCCCATTCAAAAACGAACTTTTTCAAAGAACTTCCAAAACTTGAAAAAAAATTTGAAGGTGAGCACGTTCTTAGGATGTTCTTAATTTTTGAAACAAATTACTTGCTTCAGGTAAATTATACACTTCTGAACATTCAGTTCTGTCTACATACGCAAAAAACATGCTGACGTATTATAAAGTGTCAACAATTGCATAACCACAAACAACGAAATATTCAATTTCCAAAATTCATTTGATAAATGTTAAATTGGTATGAAGAAAAAACCATGAATTTTTTTAATTTGAAATAAACCTTACCAAGCGTGGTGAATACTTGTTGTTGTTTCTTGCACAAAACTAGATGAATCTCAAATTTTATCAGTTATCTGGAGTATAAAAAGGCAACCATATTTGTGACCAAAGCAGGTTTTGTATATGTCAGCTTTTTTTAACCCGGTAGAGTAGATGTTACACAGAAGTCTCTGATAGCACACCAGAATCTTTATACATGTAGAATGACCACTGTATTGAATAGACTTGTTAGGGAAACGCATATGATTGTCCTGTCGGTGTGTCTTTATGCATAAGAGGGCAGGGGTGTTTAGTCAAACAAAAACAATGTTTCTACATTAACGAATGTATGGAATTTTAATAACAAATTGGATACACATTGTATCAAATTGATGCAGATTTAAAATTATGATTAACAAAAAATGCAAGAAACAACTAGGTAGAAGGAATTTCTAAAATTCTGAACCTTATCTTCGCTTGAAGTGGTTTTGCTTTCTCAAGATTAGAACCCGTATTTACTTGTAATCATCAAAATGTTTTTCCATTTATCAGCCGTTGGAAACTTCATTGTAATGGCGATATAAGGAATGTTTTATCTTCGCGCTTAGTATTCTGTTTTGTTTACAATGGATTAAGAATTTACATAACAGTACTATGACGTCACGTTCTATCTTGCAATCATTTTTTTTATCAAAAGTTCTTTGTGAATAAGACATTCGCCTGCAGCGGCGTGTTCATAATCGATGCCTTACAACATCATCGCATTCGCAATAGCTGGAACAATCAACAATAGTATGGGGTTAACTTTAAAAGATGATGAGAATTCCCTCCGTTATTTCAACGAATTCAATCTGAAGTGGAGATGTTTAGGTTCAGACATGAAAACTCAGAAATTGAAATGATAACCTTACAAAAATCGAAAATATTTTCCAAATACCAGAGCATTCAATTTTATGTGAGCCATGGCATAAGTTGGGGGGCACGTGTGGTAACGAGTAAAAAAACGTGATAATTCTCATAAAAAGGAAATATCGTTCGTATTCCTGTTCCTTTCATTCATGGGAGAAAAAAATGCTTAATTGTGGTATGACTGATCGGATTAATAACTTAAATGATCTTTTATTAATCAGTTTTCAAATTAGTCTATTTTACTCATGATGGAAGCTTATCACGTATTTAAATTATCTTCCGTAAACTACGTTTATTAAAGACATAACATCCGTCTTCATATTGAAATTTGGAAAAGTGTCGAAAAACCTTTATTGTTGACCCAGAATTTTTAGGAGGTTTTGGATCGGCGAACAAATTTAAAGGATAATTACAAAACTTTTTAGTAACAGAGTGAAAATGGAAATGAAAATGAATAAGACATCTTTTGTAATTCTTCAAATCAGCTTCTTTGCGTCATACCTTATCGGGAAAATAAATATCGAAATTTTGGCTACGTTTCCCCAACGAAAATTTGAATATTCCGAGGTATTATAGTTTCTCCGATAAAGAATTTTCTTTCTAAGAATCTTCTTTCTAAGTTATTTTTCAAGATTATCGGATGCAGAGAAAACCAATCCAATGTCAGGCAGTGATACGTTGTTACTAACGCAAGTAAGATCTACTGAGTCCTAGCAACAATACATATATGTGATACAATATATTCTCCGAAAATGGCATTATAAACCAACAACAACAATCTTTTTTTCAACAGCCCCTTATTCTTCATAAGCTCTTTTGATAACATCTAAAACGATCTAAGAAAATAGACCTTTGAATTAAAATAACCTTTTACAAACTAACCACATATGTTTTTGAAAGTTGGATGTGTTTTCACAGAAAAAAATAGACATAGTATGATAAACATATTTTAAAGATCCTTTAGTGACTCATAATTTTTAATGCCATTCATTTTCGTTTCTGTTAAACATTTACATAAAATCCTATCTGTATTGTGTGTCAACGGAAACAAGAAACCATTAGCCTTAAAGAGTAACAGAATTTGTTACTAAATAAGCATAAAAATCTAGGAAGTAGAGGTTTAATCAAACAATTCTTGTTTTAAAATCGTTTTCATAAATGTTATGTCAATGAACAATCTTGTTGTTGTTGATGTTTTTTGAGAAAGTAAATCTTTTTTGTTAACCAAAATTTCATGAAAACGTTAATATTAGTTGTAAAAGAAAATCTTGGATTGACATCTTGGATTGAAGGTGAATTTGGGCAAATGTTCTTCTTGAAAATGGGCATAAAAAGCACTTATTTTAAGGCAGAATAAAAAGTCAACGTTGTTGTATATGCCTCCTTACAGTTCCTAACAGTAGCTAAGAGACATCCTTGAGAGACAAGGATTTGTGGTAGTGCGTTAGTGAAAAACTATCATTGTGCAACACAAGAACAGACATTTGAAAAGACATGTCAATAACTGGAAGATGCAGATATTGGAGAAATAGATTTGTTTAGTTTTCTAAGAGGCTTAAGTGGATGTGTTTTCAGTTGTGAATACTTTCGCTTTCATCGTTATTGCTATTGTTTTTCTTATTTTCCCTTCGTATATATTTGTTTGTTTGTTTTTATCGTTAATAATAAATCTATTGTTGAAATTATTATTTCGAAGTCAAGGGTACGACTCATTTGTTTTTGTCTTGTTTCGTTTTTAAGTTCAATCTATTGTGTTTGTTGAGACAACTTTTATCGAACCAGAACCCACGTTTTTAATGCTGTTCCTTTACAGAGATATTTGTTATCTTGTGTTATCTTTAGGGAAAACGACATTAATAAAAACGAAATCAAGAGAAAATTATTTTTTTACAAGTATATAATTGGATGTGATTGATTCTGAATTCAATTGACGCAGCAAGAATTTTTTTTAACAATATTGTGTAACAGTTACAAGACATGGTAAGTAAAGAGGCGGGCAGCACGACATCCTTGTTTGTGTTCCACCATTGTTTCATTTTATTTTTTTTATTCAAAAGTTTTTTTCTGACTGAACTTATTTTTTTCACAAAAACACGAATTCTCTTCAAAGGACTCGGAAAAAACTTATAATATACTTCTTCTTTCGAATGATTACAAAATGTTCATCTAACGATTTCTAACCAGCTAAGTTAGTAGTAGAAACCTTGTTAAATTTGTTTGGGTCAGTGAGGGTAAGGGGCAGGTTATGCCTCGTTCTTTCAGACGATTTCAAGAAGCTTTTAACCAAGAAGTTTAACTGGTTAGAAATCGGTAGTTCTATACGTTCTTAACAGTATGTTAATTTGCCAACTTAGAGAGCATTAAACTCCCTGGGGAAACTTCTTATAAAAACGTTTGAAAGAACGAGGCATAACCACTCACCCTAGCCTCACTGACCCAAACCAATATAAGAATGTTTACACCATGAACTTTTTATGGTCTCAAACTGGTAGATAAACTGTGTGTTCATATCGATTATATTTGATAGGATAAGTGAGACCAAGTGTATTTTTTTTCACTGAAATAATTTAGTTATATATTTTTCTCAATCGCAAACGGCAGTAGGATAATTTTAGGTGATTTTCCCCAACAGGGACGTTTGTTTTTAATTCTCTAAAGGAAACTTCACTATTCGCATTAACTCCATAATTTTTTAACAGAAAATTTTGCTAACCGCCGTTCATCAAACTTGCAATGTCAGGTATTTTACAAATCATGATGGAAACCATAAAAAAAATTGATTAAAAAGCAAAAGAAAAACACACACACATCAAACATTAAAATGTCGAACTTGTTAATACGTCTCCTAAAAAATTAATTTCGGTTTACTGATAAATTATGAAAATTTCGACAACTGTTTACCAATTTGAAATGACTTTTTCTTTGATTATAAATAAAGAGTGACTCTGATGATGACCAGTGGAACGTCTGGTCGAATATACAGTCATTTTAAGAAAAATACACTCGATCTCATTTGTCTTAATAAAATATGAAGCTTCTGGGGATTTTGTTCATAATCAAACTTATTGCCCGAACCAGATTATTTGAGACTTTTTCTTTGTTTCCTTGTTATAAAAAGTACTTAGCTCTGGTGAAGAATACATATGACAGCTTTATATAAGGACTAAACACAGTCGATTTCTGTTTGGAGCTGTTTGTTTATAAACTGAGATTAGTGATCGATGCACAAAAAAACAAACAATGTTATAAAATTGTGTTTGTTTTTTGTGTTTTCTAGACAGGCAGAGGTGAGATTTATCTCTGAGTTTATTGACATACGTTATGCCATATTAAGGGGGATTTGAGTGTGTGGTTTACTGTGCTGAAAAGTTAACAGAGAGAACTGGTTCTTGTGATGTAGAGAGCAAGGGTATTATGTTTAAACATATTGATTAGAAGATTCCCTGGTTGGGACACTAATAGTTTATTTCGCATTCACTTTGATCAGTCTGATTAAACTAATTAAAATCATATGATCAAGGCGAGTGCAAAATCAAGAAAAGCGTACAGGGAATTTCCTAATGACTGTGTTTAAAAGTTGTCTCCAAACTATTGAAGTCTGTTCATTCTGTAGTGTTTTCAACACCCATCAGAATGTTTCTTTGTTGGGGTTGTTATTTATTTATTTATTTATTTATTTCTACTTTTTCTCTCCGTAAAATCAAATACAAAATGACAAACTTTTCTCAGATAATCCTCTGGCGAGTTTTTCCGGAAAAGATAATTTTTTTTTCTCAGGATTTAAATTTTAAAGAAACAATTAAATTGCCGGGGAACACGATCTGACAAATTGACGAGTGTGGCGGAAGTCTGAAATGACAGATGTCACGAACCATGATGCTTTTTTTTTTTGTTAATTAGCATTTTCCCAGTAGTATCATTGCATATATTTGGCTAATATAAAACACCCCTTATCAGAATTTAATACGAAGTTGATAAAGTTATTTTTGGATCTCTGTGTATCCAATTAAATATTTATTATCCTTTTATCGGCTCCCTACCCTCCACACTCCTCCCTGTTATTATATGAGAAACTAAAAAGTGAATATCATTTTTCTCTCTACACTCTCTTTCAACTTTTGACCACACTCGGCATGATAACTCTGCACGATAACTCTGCATACAAGCAGAGTTTTAATAATAATAATAATCGATGTCCACAAATAATAATCGTGATAATAATAAAAAATTAACTTGTAATAAATAATTATTTAAGTGCATTATATCCCTTCTGTAAAACGAAGTTTAGCTTTTACTAAATAAGAATGTTAGGGTTGATAGTTGAAAGAATACCAAATGCCTCCTTCCGAAAGAAGCAAATATTGGCTGTGGATCTGTGGGAAAGAGACAAATTACAATGCACATATCCATTTATGATTCTCAATTAGACTGCATTGACACCGACCAGCCGGAGACCCGAGAAACCGACACAAACTGATAACGTAAATTCATCTTATGCAAATGTTAGATCAGGAAATATTTTTTGTGGTATCATTAAGTTAGTTTTAGAAACCGCAATATTTTTCTTTTTTATCACTCGTCTATAAAACCATTTAG
Source organism: Turritopsis rubra (assembly GCA_039566895.2). Classification (NCBI taxonomy): domain Eukaryota; kingdom Metazoa; phylum Cnidaria; class Hydrozoa; order Anthoathecata; family Oceaniidae; genus Turritopsis; species Turritopsis rubra. Next base: position 9,339,836 of record CM077623.1, read on the forward strand.
GAATGATCTGCTTTATCATATTAGACTGCGTCAGGCATTTCAAAAATTCAGTTACGTGCGACCGAGTTAAGAGGATTTAATATGTAAGACAGACTGAATTTCTGAATTTTTTAACAATATTTTTAGTTATTTGTATCTGTTACGTTCACGTAAGTAATTCATTTTCCTGCTTTCCTTTCTAATTCGAAAGTTTGTTTTATTTTAAAGATTATATTGTATTCGCATAGTTAATTGAGAAAAAACTCTCAACTTCCCGTGAATAGGCTAAAATAAGCTACAATAAGCTAAAAACGCGAATCGACGGATTTTAACTTTTTTGGGATCAACCTGTCGGTACTTCCCACAAATAATAACAAACTAATGCTTAAAGGCACGAATCACGTGATTCTTGTGTTTGTTTACTTTTTTTAACGTCTGCTGGTAATATTATCACACCCTCGCCTCCAATCGAATTATGGTGCTGCACCATAATGCGTAAGATCACATGATTCATGTCGTAGCACCACTTTAAAGGGGCACAATTATGTTTACGTTCTGGAACCTGGAACCAATCTTGAAAAAGGAAAAAAAGGAAGAACTTGATTGACTTCGTTATGTGTGTAAATAACTTTTGATTAAAATTACCCTTCCTGTACTGTGGACGAAAGTTATGTAGACTTTTTCTATTTCCCTTCCAGAGTCGAAATTTATGAAGGAGAGTGAGGTTTAAGAGTATAAAAGAAGAACGTGCAAATAATAACCTAATCAACACTTAGGTTTTAACAGAAAATTCATGACACTGCACTCCTCCACATTTTTTCCTTAACCGCTGCTTAGCCTACATACATTGTTGATGTAAGAGTCAAAATTTACCATGCAAGTATTTCCGCAGGTTTTTCAACAATCAGTCACCAACATTGAGGACGGGAGAGAAAGGGTTAAAAGTCTTCAACGTTTTATCTAAGGTTGCAGGTCGTCTGCCTCGATTATCCACTTTTGAAAGGCTATTTTAGTTTACTTCTAAATTTAGTTTATCGGAGACTATAATTAATTCATAAATCACCTTAAGTCAAATTTGGCCACAATGATCTTTTAGATTCATTTTGTTGGTTTTCGAATTGAATTGATTTTATCTATGTGCTTTTGTGTATTTATTACTGATGACAGAATTTTAGTATTACTCAGTAAAAAATTTAATTGACATCAGCTGAAGTAAGATTTCTCTGTTATCTTTTGCCAAACATTGTTTTTTCAAGTTTTCTATGTCTGAAGTAAGTTTATAAGCGTTTTAAGTGTGTGTTCATACCTTAGTTGAAATGTTTGTGATAATTTTATAAGTACCGTATGAAATTATGTAAACGAATGTAATAGGTTTTCACGGCAATTTTATTATGTCGTCGTGATTATTGACGTCATAACTCTTACGTTATCGGTACTTCTCGGCAAATTTGATTGGTTACTTGATGATGCGTTGTGGTTTGATTTGTTGAAATTTCGCATAGCAATGCAATATTTTTCTTCATACAGGACAGAAGCTCAAACAGTGGCTTGTTGATCAAGAAAAGTAGTTTAAAGGAAAATATTAAACCAGAATGGACTAAGAAGTTTAAAGGTAATAAACGGTCTAAAGGTGGATATTCAAAAGGGTCGATAAAAATCCATGCTGGAGGAACCGAAGTTTCGAAAATGGCGACTGGCTCCTTGCCTATTTCTACAGATACGATGGACAAAGTTGCCAAAGCTAAGGCGACGATAGAGCTCTATTACGCTACTTTGATCGCCCATACTCGCGAAAGAAAGGAAAGGTAAAGATTTTTCTAGATTTTTGTTGGTTAACTAATTTTATTTTTGTTCTGATGTTACGAATTTTCGTGGAATTTGGAAGTTTCACTATCAAAACCTCTCTGACATCCTCATCATTGTTTGAAAGCTAGCTTTTATAGCTATTTATAAAATTTTATAGGTTTCATACCACGCATGCATTAACCAATTTTTAAATGAAATATCTAGAGTTTCAATTTTTTTCAAAAAAAGAATTCTTCCTTTTTTGTTGTATAAATTAAATTGAGTTTTTTTAGAAAATTCTATATATACAATGAAAGTTTAGCGTAAGATCTGGTAACTTCGTGAAAAATTAAGTTTTTTATTTGTAGCAGCTGGTCCTTGCGGAAGCCATCTTTATGTAAATGCGAAATCCTATTCACCTTAGGTACTAGATTAAAGCTATAAGCCTGCACGGCCCTACTACAATTGGGCGTAAGAAAGCCAAACATGGCATGTTATATTTTTGTCTAATTTCGTGAGGATGCATGTAATTTCCTGAAAGCATGAAAAATATGCTTCTATGTTTGTAATTTTAAGAAAATACCTATATAGAGAGTTTCTGTGCTCCTTAGCCTTCCAAAAATGTATAATTTTATATGGCATTGTGTAAACTTACAAATATATTCAATGATTTAGCATTGACCTTAAGGAAAAAGGACAGTATGTGCACATTGTCACCAATTTGAACTCAAAAACTACTATACAATGTGTTCCTACAATTTACACGGCACTATGGTATATACAATTTTTAAACAGGTTTAGGATTTAGCATTTGGTTTCTATAAATCACAAGATAAGGTGAATCACAGGATCTTACGCTAGAAAATCTGTTTTTCTCTTATGGAATCCTTATATTTTTTATCTTTGTTGATTTCAAAAACAATGATGGAGAGTTAGATTTAGATTAAATCATATTCTCAGTGAAAACAAACTTAAAAATGGCATATAGACATTTCGTCCTGAGCCAGTGAACCTATATACATGTTTCAGTTTGTAGTCAGGGAGGACTGGTTTTGTTTCACTGTAGTGGTTGACCGCCAGAAATTCCGATTGTGTTCTAGCTGGTATATTTTAGCGTGGAGGCTGCTACGCTGGTTTTTCGTCACGGCTACCATTATTTCCTTGCCATTTTGGAAAATCGTAATGTAATTGCAAACTTGGCCACTACACATCCTTGAAATCCTAGCTAGAACACTGGTGGTGCAAGCCTGAAATCTAGAATCTGACATACGCAGACTTATTTAGTTTTGTTTCAAATTCACATGTTAGAGACATTTATTTCAAATAATTAAAATAACTATTACTTATTTTTGCAATAAGATGTTTGTTTAAAAGTTCATGTAAAAAGTGTAAAAATGTAAAAAGTGTGATCATTCTCATACATGATGTTTTTAGTTTAAATCCTGAAATAATCTTGTCTTCCATATTTTGTTTTCATGATACTTTTAAAGCATATATATAAATGTAAAACAATAATTTTAATTAATAGCTTTTCATTTATATATTTGTTGTGTAGTTCTATAAAATGAAATTTCGAAATAAAAGGAGAAACTATTTTTTTCAGTTTATATACATCTGAAAATCTAGATATTCATAAATCAATCGGAAAGTCAAGTAATATGTTGATCATATGTATACATCCTGTTATTGATTTGAATTAAAGTTGATTATTTGTGTGATTATGGACATAATTCAAGTTTTTCCTTGATACACAAACACATTAATGAATTTTTGTAAAAGTAAGAAATACCTTTAAATTTTGACAAAAATGATTCAATTTCTCTTGCTGTTGTTTTGATAGCTTTTTCAAATAATAATCACATTCCCTCTGGCAACTGAAGATGTAGCAGTGCAAATGCAGAAGCTTACTATTTTTGTGAGGAGTGAACAAAAAAGTTATCTGCTGTACTGTCTGAAATGTTGATTTAACACATTTTACACTCTCAATCACTTCCCAAAACACTATGTTTAAGATATTGGATTGTATGTTATATAATTTTCCCATAAAACCATGTGAATATTATGTTCAATTTTTAATTTTGTTGGTTGTAATCATTCTAAATATTAATCAATAGAGTTCAGCAGCTGGAAGATGCCATGGAAAAGGAAGGGCTTTCAGAGAAGGAGGTAACTATTTCAAGATGTTCTGAACACTTGTGCCTGGACAATAACTTCATTTTTAATAGTTTTTGTGTATTGAGTCTATAGAGTAGAGAGTTCTATAGAGTTTGGTCAAATGTTTATTAAGATATTTTGTTTTTCTGGTAGAAAGATGCAAGGCGAGCTCTTTATGCTCTACGTGAAACCGAATTCTTACGTCTGAAAAGAACAAGAATTGGCCGTGAAGATTTTGAATCTCTGAAAGTTATTGGACGTGGTGCTTTTGGAGAAGTATGTACTTTTCATAAAAAACTATCATCAGAAAATAAGGAGATATGTTTTTGTATCTGTGATGGCATTACAATATTGGTTTTAAATGTGTGTCTATATTGTTTCAGGTTCGGTTAGTTCAGAAAAAAGACACAGGTCATGTATATGCAATGAAAATACTGCGTAAAAAAGACATGTTAGAAAAAGAACAAGTTGCTCATGTACGGGCTGAAAGAGACATATTAGCTGAATCTGATAATTCATGGGTGGTGAAAATGTATTATTCTTTTCAAGACCAATCATGTTTATATTTGGTAATGGAATTTTTACCTGGAGGTTTGTGCAACAATAGTTTCATTCATATCGTTGATACAAACTGGATGATAATGCCTCCAAAATGACTGGTATTTGTCTTCATTTTGATTTGTAGGCGATCTGATGACATTACTAATTCGTAAAGACACATTCACTGAACCACAGACACAATTTTATATGGCAGAATCAATATTAGCTATAAATTTCATCCATCAATTAGGTTTTATACACAGGTTGGTTACGTCTAGTCTATACCGTTCATTTATAAGTCCATGCTCTTATTATACCCTTTAGCATCTTATGACGCCATGATTTGAAAATCTGATATGGCTTTCATTTAAACTTGAGGCAGTTTTTTTGCAGAACCACTTTGCTGCTCTACCAGGCCCTTAATGCAACAGTTCTTAAAGTGGTAAAATGTACCTGATAGGTTTTTGTGGTGCTTTTCACTTGTATAAACATTATATGACGAACTAGGAAAAGGGATTGGTATAAGTGAATTCCTGTTTCATGCGATAATTAATTATGAATATTATTATTAAATAAATAATACACTCAAAGGGTACAGTGTGAACCTGGTCTTAATTAAAATTCTATTGTGTTTTTATCAATGTTTTTTCAAGATACAGTGCGTCATTGGTTATCTGAACAAAATCAGGAATATCATTTCCCTTTTCAGTAACGTTTTCGAGGTGTCTACATATGAATAACTTTCAGTTTTTATCCTCAGGCTGACGATAACATTATGTCGATTTAATTTGGTTAAACAAAAATTTGTTAAGATAAATATATATTTTGCCTAACTCTGTTCGGATAAACAAGGTTTGGATAAACGAGGATGCACTGTAACAGTACCTTGGAAGCAAATTCCATGTATTGTCAAGGAAATTTCAACTTTATTCCTAGCATGTTTGATATTCAACTTCAAGTAGAATGCCCTGGTAAAAACAGGCTGGGATGATTCTAAATTTTTTTACACTTATTTTCCAGAGATATCAAACCTGACAATCTGTTACTTGACTCAAGGGTATGTTTCAACAAAAAAATCTATCTATCTTTCTATCTATTATGAAATATAATCATTATTTTCAGATGGATTTCCTGATCTCTGTTTGGCGGGCTATGGATCTCTATATGGACAATTCTGTAAACTGATGGATGCCGCACTCATTTGTTTTTAGGGTCACATAAAACTATCAGATTTTGGTTTATGTACTGGCTTGAAAAAATCACATAGGACCGAATTTTATCGTGGAATAACGCCAGCTTCTGTTGCTGACCTTTGTAAGTCTAGTTAACTTGTGATAACCTTTGTTCCTAAAATTGCTGATATGTTCAATATTGACCGGACATTATAGTTGTTCTTATTATCTGAATTTTCCGATTTCATTATTTTAATTATGTCCGTTCTTATAGGTGATCCCGTTGGCCCGTACGATACCAAACTAAGAGCCATGACGTGGAAACGAAACCGGCGGCATCTGGTGAGGAGATTCATATATGTTATCTACTTTTTTTGGCGTTTTGTGTTTTTGGCTTGATCTCGTTTAGTCAGTCTTTACATGGTGCATTGTCTTAACCGAATATATTTTTTTTTTTGGTAGGCATATTCTACTGTCGGAACACCTGATTATATTGCGCCAGAGGTCTTCACGCAAAGTGGGTATGAAAAGTCTTGTGACTGGTGGTCACTGGGAGTCATAATGTTCGAAATGCTAATTGGCTATCCTCCATTTTGTTCAGAAACTCCACAAGGTAAAAATTCTCTCTTTCTGATGTCTACAGCCTAATTAAATATTTTTCTTTTTACTGTTTATGGCCTGATCTACACGAAAGACTAGACTTTGTTACTCTTCTCGGTTTCAGAAACATATAGAAAGGTAATGAATTGGCGGGAAACTTTAGCTTTTCCTGTGGAGGTGCCTATAACGAATACTGCCAAAAATATGATTCAAAGGTTAGTTGCTTTTGCAAAGATATTTTAGAAAGTGCTATGTTTTTCTATCCGGACGTTCATTTGCTAAGGTCTTCTCAAAACTACTTTCTAGTTTTTGTACGGATGCGGAACATCGCTTGGGTCGTCACCAAGGTATTGAAGAGATTCAAGCGCATCCATTTTACAGAGGTGTGGATTGGGAGCATATCAGGTTCGTGTCAAAGTTAACAAGAATCATTAAATCAAATAGTTGATGTGTTTGTTTTATTTTGGCTTTGTGATTTTTTGTTTTGTTTTATTTTTTACTTTGTTTGTTTGTTTGTTTTGTTCGTTTTTGTTTTTGTTTTTGTTTTTGTTTTTTGAACAGATATTTAATTAAAGCTCGTTTTACACTCGGTGGAAATTTCCGCTTGCAGTCTATCGGCTTTGGTTTTTTCATAAATTTCGCCAAAAGAAAAGTGTGATCAAGTTCAATTTTTTCGTCGCAGAATATTCCGCAAACCAATTAAATATCTCCATTATTGATCACATGAAGGTGCTAAACTCTCTATATGTGTGTTACTTTAGAGACCGCCCGGCAGCCATTCCTGTTGAAGTAAAAAGTATCGATGACACGTCAAACTTTGATGATTTTCCAGACGTCGATCTATCTTGGCGTAAGTCTCGATTGTTTCTGAAGGATCAGTTTTTTATTTTAGTTTTTTACCAAACTTTGTTCTACTCGTTTTTATGGAAGATGAAGGTTGACAACAACTATACTCAAAATCTTTATTCTTTATTCTTTACAGATGCTATCCCTGAGAAAAACGAAACGAATAACAAGGACTGGGTATTCCTCAACTATACATTCAAAAGGTTCGAAGGACTGACACAACGAGGCATGAAGCCAGCGATACCTTATTGAAAAAGGTGATGACGTAAAGGTGTGTGATAACTATATACGTTGACTCGACGTCGTGGATTTACCGGCCGGCAGGCAAAGCGATAAGGAAGCCATTTTTCCTTCTTCCCTGCATGGTGGTGTGGTTATCTTTTGATACTGCAAGACGACAAAAATTTGATACTGTTCTATTTCAAATCGTTCGCATATCAGTAGGATTGTTTTTGGGTCTGTTTTATTGACCGGCGTGAATCGTTTTGTATAAACAAACATGGTGGTTGCAGCTGCATGTCTTTTGTATTAGTTTGTGGATGTTTAACTCCTTGATATTTGCCTCCAAAAAATGTCTCTAATAATGATATTGTAGTATGATTATTTAATATATTTGAAACAGTTTCGAGAAAAAGGAAAGATCTCTAGATCTTTTTCCACTTTTGGTATTCGATAATGCATTCTTCAAGAACTTTTCTTAAATGTCATACCTGTGCGTATGTGTGATCTATCAATCATTAAAGGTGTAGGTTATGTAAAGAATTAAGATCGTGTTACATATTTTTTATTACTATTATTTTTTTTTTTTTGAAATCTACAGAAATTTCTTGTGTGTCATGGTGTTAGATATATGAATAATCCCAGTGACCAATATAAACTCCTTTTCTTTAAATCGTTATTTCTCGAAGGATCTAGTTGTGCAAAACAATACCTCGGCTGGTTCGGAGGTGTATACTCTCAAAAAGCGTACTCTCTTTTCGTGAAATTTCAAAACAAAGACAGAGAGAGAGAGAGAGTGATTTTTCGTTAATCCTTCTTTTTTTTTGCAAACAGATGTTTGTTTGTTTGTTTGTTGTTGTTGTTGTTGCGACGCTTCAGTTGTCCCCCCAATCAATTATTTCGTAACAGAGTTTTAATTTATATTTGTTTTCTATAAATATGTAAGTAGACAGAAACAAAAAGATTTTGATTCGAGCATATTGTTGTTGTTGTTTATGTTGCGTGTTTTGTCATCGGTGATATAGAACATGGAAACTAAAGGAAACATAACTTGGCTGCTGATGAAAATAACAAAAGCATTGTTTCTAAAATAACAATATTCTCAGAATTGAGGTAAAATTTCAAGAAAAAGCGCAAGAAATGATTTCAGATGAGCTGTTGATCTTTTTGTTGATATTTATGGTGTACACCATCGGACGAAATCTTCCGTATTTTATCAGCTGATGAAACAAAGCCGTACACGAATTTCGCATAAGCATCTGCCATTATGGCTAACCAACTTGACCTCTAATTTGGATCCGGTTTTCATGTAATATAGGTGTCTCACAGGAGAGTATTTTCTTAATGTGTCAGTATTATTCAAACTTTAGTTCAACGTAGTTCAATTATTCAACTATTGAATGAAGAATTGTTTATATTTTAATTTTCTTCAAGAGAGTATCAAATCTAGGATAAAAAGCCCTGGCACCAACTAAGAGGCGAAAAAGCAGTTATTTTAAGCACTCTCAAAAGAATCAAATGGGATATAAAACTTTCAGGTATGCATGGAGTGTAAACATCTGCGAAGAGAAATGGTAAACCTTCCTTCCTCAATCCTTTCAAATGGTTTGAAACAATTCCAGTACCGCCATGGTGTTTTATAAGCAACACACGAGGCTCAACTAGATTTCCCCAACAAGGGAAAAGTGACTTTATTATTTTACTTACTGACGAGAAACGTGTAATAATAGTGGAGGAGTCCAACGTTATGATATTTCTTTTCAGTCTAAAGTGTCGATTAGGTTACTTGCACGTTCTTCCTTTTCTACTTTAAATGACTAAACTCTCCTCCACATATTTTGACTGAGCTCTAGCTGCGCCTCTGACGTAGATAGTCAGCAAAACACAAATAAGCAATAAACGAGCATGTAAAGGAGAGGAACTTATGAAGCAACATTAAGCCTCAGCCAAAATAAGAAGGGAAAAGTACGTACCTTTTTCACGTGCCTTAAGTGATGCTTAAACATTTAATGTTGCACAGAAGTCGCACAACCAGACAAACACTGGCGTAACTGAGTGACTGTGATGGGTGCGGCCGCACTACTGCCCTGTAGAAAATTTAACGAAATAAACAAGAGGTCGTGGCGAATACTATGGTTTATGAAAAATATCTGGAATAATGGAAGGCAAGAAATGATACCCTCTCCTTTGAGTGCAGGAAGCAAATTTAAGTCCAAATATTCCGCAACATCGAACAAACGCAACTTCAAAAACGAAAATTATCGTCACCATATATGTTTGGATCATCTTATTGGTCAAAAAATCCTTTCTATGACTGGAGGAGTGATGTCATCTGTTATCATTGAGATAGAAGTGCCAATAGACACCATTAGTGGTATCATATCGTGATGATCTGATCTGAGTTCCTCCATATCAATCTGACCTTAACAATGATGTTGTTAAACGTGTTTTGCGTTTAATTGATAATACGCCCATAAGCTCTGGAAAGGTCTATTACAAAAGTCTATTACAAAACTTACTGAAATAGCAGAATCTTCCTGTTGAGGTTTTGTTATTCGTTATTCACAAAATAGGCAATTATTAAGATTTCCCCGTAAAGGGAGAAATCTTATTTATTAAGGCTTTCTGTTTACCGACTAAGAGTTGCGTTGCAACCGTTTTTCTGCCCATACCGAATCGGTTATCAGTTTTTAAATGGCGGAAGTCCGTGTCGAGGAGAAGCGTTTTTATTTTCCAATAATGTTTTTTATATCCATGGTTTCGATGATGATGTGTAAAATTACATTAAATTAAAGATGTATTTTCTTGTATTATTTAAGTGTCAACATTTGATATGGAGCAGTTGGTCGTCTTCCAACAGCTTTTGAATTGTTTATCTTTTATCTTTTATATATTTTTAAAAATACATTAAAATGTAAGCGTAGATGGCCGAGTGGCCTAAAGCTTTGCATTTCTTTTCGAGAACATAGTGGTTCAAATCCGATGTTTTTCGGGTTTTTTTTAGAATAAGTTACAATAAGTTAATGTAGGTTACAGTAAACATGATTAGAGAGACAGATTTAGTGCTTAACGATAAATATATTTGAAATAATTAACGATAAATATATTTGAAATAATTATCGATAAATATATTTGAAATAATTAACGATAAATATATTTGAAATAATTCGCCATCTGATTTGAACTACTATTGATAGATACAATGACATGTTTTCACAATACCTTATAAGGGCCGGCCGAAACTTCCAATATAAGGCCAAGGCAAAAAAATCGTGATTTGGTCATTTAGGACCGTATTTAAAAAAGACATTATGTCTAGGCTATATAAAGCTTCTATTTCCTCTGGAGTTAATATTATTAAAACATTGATAAAACGAGTATTCTGGGACACACTGTCTAGGGAAATCTTTTTAATCAACAATGTTGATCTTGTTTTGATGTTTTTGGATAAAAAAAAACATGAATTCAAATTTTTGCCCTAAAATTTGTTCAATCAATTTACAACTCCGAACTTGGGACAATCACAAAATCCTTTAAATAAAAAATAGACGCATTCCAGAGAAGACTCCTGCGAAAGGTACTAAACATCAGATGGCCAAATACAGTGAGTAACCACGAACTTTATCAAAGATGCAAAACCAAATCCTGGTCCGAATTAATCAAGATATAAGACATTTGGAATGGTTCGAAAAACCAACAAGACTAGATGAAAAGACCACAGCAAGAAAAGCATCGAAATACGCCCACGTGGTAGGCCACCACTTACATGGATGAAATTGGTAACCTATGAACTTGAGAACGACCTACATATCCGTTGGGACGAAGCCTTCGAAACAGCGAAAAATGGGAAAAACTGGTCAAAACTAATTAATGATATGTTCGGTGATTTTGATGTGAAATTGATGTTACTTATTACTTGATGAAAAGGAAACTAAGTGAAAAAAACAACAACAAACTTTTGGTGCGGGGTATTAATAAAAAGGAGCTTAATGCGGACAGTTTCACACGCTTAGGATTCTTCATCTGCGTTTGAAATCATTGATGGCCAACCTATCTTCATTGTTGAATGTTTCTTTGGTTTTCGAGAGACTCTGTTCAATCTTGCTCTTTGTATCATTTGTCATAGAGACAAGGATACTTTAGATACCTTCCTCTGCTAAAACCTCATCTTTCTCCACAGGTCTCCACAAATTTTGACTGAGCTCTAGCTACGCTTCTGCGGTCAAAATGTCCCGCTCATAACTTTTGTTTTTCTTACCTTTTTTTTTTTTTGTTCAATTTTTTTAAGAATTTCTAAACTGCCGAAATGGATCTCCAACCTACAAAGCGCAAAAACCTTCGAAATTATAGACGCTGGAGCAAACCGTTCAGACATGCCATGCCGTTCAGACATACTATGTTAGTTTATTCTTACAACATGTTTGAACGGTTTGAACAACTCTTCTAACATGCCATTAAAAAAAATGTTCGTATAGAGTTTCTGTCCGTTTATAACGTCCGTTGATAACTTTCATCTGATGTGGCATTTAAGAAGACCATCCAACATTTCTGAATATGTTCAAAAACATCTAACATGTTCTAACTTGTTCTATGACAATGTTATATGCTGATCAAATCGTTCAAACATTTAATTTTGAACGTTATATATGTTGGTTTTCATTTGATGATATTTGATTTTGAACGTTATATGTTATGACGACATGTTGGACGGTTTTCTCCGGCCTTAAGTCTTGACGTGCAGCCGAAAAAATCAAACTTTTACTGCGATAAAACAGCAAGAGCAGCCTGGATAGACGTTCAAACATTAGGAAAACGTTCGAGCATTTCTGGAAAAAACTCGACGCATAAAGGGATAAAAAACGATGATTCTAAAAAAAAGCTACTGACTCTGAGATATACGCCTTGAAAAGATGTGTAATTAAGGTTGTTTAAAGATAATGTACTGCTATAAAGGTCGTGAGAAAACTGAGTCAGCAGTTTTCTACAAGGGAATCTCCACGAGAGAGCCAATCATTTGTTTACCTCGTTTGTTTGCCATTTTGAGATATAAGTCAGCTGCTCCTTCCAGACCCATTCTTATTGTTCAAATGAGGGATTCACACTGCTGACACCAGCACACTGCAACCCTCAGTTCTATTTAAACAGGGAATGCGATGGTGACATTATGTCTTTGATTTCACGTGTATTAATTTTCGTTCCCCATAAATTAAGCATGATTAAGGGCATATTAACAGTTCTTTTGAAAAAATAATGCAAGGGAAGCTAATAAGTAAAAGTAAAGCTACTGGTTCTTTTGCAAATGCTGTGTGGAGTTCAGTAATAATTTTTTTAAACTTTAACTTTCAATATATACAAAACGAAAAAACACCAAAAAACCGACAATAAAACGTCTAAAAAAATTTAAAAATATCATACCACCCTGTACTCATGCCTTCTGGATTACCACCCAGGAGCTCTAAGCACAAGGTTGTTTAATATCTTATCTATATTTATTACTTTTTTTTCATATTTTTCTATAACAAACTATATAAATATCAAGTGATAAAAGTGTAGTTTTTGTTATAATCAATTTATAACAAGAATGGATAAATATAACATTTTAGAAAAATGACCACCTTTTGTTTTGAGCAGATTCCTCTCACCTACTTTGGTATCCAAGCGATCGCTATGATGGAGAGCAGCAAAAACATAAAAAATCGGAACAATTTTCTTTTTCCTTATTTCCTTCCAGTAGTCTCCATCATCTATTACCCATATGTATTCAAAATAAACCTTACCAGTAATTACGAAAACATATCACTATTTTCGTGACAATTTCTTCTCAACTACGTTCATGGTGAAAACTTTTGGGTTAGCGAGGCCATGCCTTGCTTTTTCAAACCTATTTAGAAGACTTTTCTCATGAGCTTTTATAATGAGGATAAATTGTCAGATAAACCTAATCTATTGATAAAAAAAAATCATTAAGTTCATTTCATTTCCGATTGTATTGCGATAATCATACCATGCCGCATTAAAAGGGATTCTTTCTAATCTGTTGCAAAAAATTAAATAGGAATCGTAACAAAATATCTAACAACAGAAGGAAATAAATCTCCCATAGATTTTCGAACTACAGCAAAAATTGCGGAAGGTCATATCGTTATAATGCGGAAGATCTGATTTTTTATACTTTAATGTCTCCGCAAATTTCGCCCTAGCGACCAAATGACAAACCGGCAAACACAACTTCAGCATAGTGGCAAGAACAAAATTTTTAAACGGTCTAGTTGTAAGAATGTGTTTGTCTAACAAGATGCGATCATAAAACGTTTTGATTGTTATTGTTGACCCAGACAAAAATAACAAAGATTTGACCGCAAGCTAGTGATGATCGCATCTTGTTTAGAGACAAACCTATTGTAAAGAACAGAAGAAAAAAACAACTTTCAAAGAAAAGTCTTCATTATGAAGATGAACTAAATAGAACTGTTCCACCAGAGTATATCAGTCTTTCTCAACAATTATCCGGAACTGTTCCACCAGAGTATATCAGTCTTTCTCAACAATTATCCGCTGTGGATCTTTGGACTGCTGCTCAACACTGATGGCATTTTTCGGACTAGCTATCGTGTCGTCATCGTCAAAATCATTACTCTTACTGATTTCGACGTCATCTTTTGCGTCACCACCAGACGTATCATCAGCGACGTCTCCATCGATAACAGGTGCGAACGTATCGAAATTAACAAAGTCGTCGTCTTTACTGCCGTCATCAGCAGTTTCATCGATGACCAGATTGTCACAGTTGTCTGATTGATTGTCAATATCGGAAGGAGCTTTCATCTCGTCACCATTCCCTCCACTCGCTGGCTTGATATTAAAATAAACGTGAATATCGTCCTTTTTGTATTTATGTATGCGACACAAATGTGTTGTCATTGCACGACGATTTTGATACCTAGCGTCACACTCTGGACACAAGAATCCACCAACCGGCGTCGTGACGGTAGCACGGATATGAACGGCAGTATCAGCGTTGTTGCTGTGGCTCATTGTAGCTATAGAATCGTCGAACGCTTTTGGTGTTCTGATTTTATCACTAGATGGTAAATTTCGTACACGGTGTGGGAAGATTCGCTTCAGATTGACCCATCGGATGCCGTGAAATTTGTGCTCATGTGTCATCAATGCACGGCGTCCTTTGAACAAGCGACCACATATGAAACACACTGGCGGACCGTGAATGTCCACGTCCACGCTCAATTTCGTTTCATCGCCAATCAAAACATCGCCACTTTGGTTTTGATCTTCATCTTCAATCTCAACATCGGTGTTGTTCGTGTTCAGATCCCGATAATGCATCCCATGAGCCTTGTACATATGAATACGCATTGCACGTGCGTCAACACATTCTTTATCACAGGTTGGGCAGTTGGAACTCACTCTCGGCAAAACTGGAACACCTTCTGGCCAATAATCAGCGTACTGCTCCTTCGAGATCTTATGGGCAGAATAAAGGTGTGCCACAAGCGATTTGTGGACGGTGAACGAACGATCGCATTTCGGACAATCAACAAAATCAGCTGTTGTTTTAATTTTACCACCGGATGGCGATGTTGAAAACTCGGAACTGTATTGCGGCATAGAGTCCACGTCAAAGTTTTCCTTCTTATCAGGTGACACAAAAGTTGATGGAAGCTCAGTACGAGACGGTTTCCTCGGCACAAAATTCTCGTTCATCATTCGATGTGCTTGCCGATAATGCGTGAACAAAGCGCGATAGTTTCCAAATACGCGTCCACATTTGTCACACGGGTTAGGCTCATCGATCAAATCTCTGCCTTTGTGTCTATTGACAGGTGGATTGTTGATTTGGTTTGAAATATGCTGTTTACTTCTACTTAACTCTTTCTTAGATAAAATAAAACCATGTGCTTTGAATGTGTGGATTCTAATCGCTTTTGTATTGCGGAATTTGGCTTTACAATGTCTACATTTGTATCGAACTTGCTCGGTAGAAGTGTGTGGTACCGGAGCATCGACATTGTCTCCAAAATCTTTCTCACTTTTCCATTCATTCAATTCAGCATCGTTCAGCAAGATACCATGTTTCTTGAAAGCATGCACCCTTATTGCTTTCGAATTATCGAATGATATATGGCAGTGTGGACACGTGTACAACAAATATCTGTGATCATCTAAAAGCGGTTCTTGCCTGATTTCCACGTCGACCTCGTCGAAAGTAATCATGATGTTGTGTTCGCTGGAGGTATGGGACTGAAGTTCATCAAACGACTTGTACTCACTCTCGCAATGTTTACACGGAAAAACTGTGATTTGTCGTCCTTCGTCCTCGCGATGTGACGTTTCTTTCCCCCAAACCCCATGACATCTACCATAATGCGTTTTCATGCCGGTAACCGATTTCGTTGTCTTTTGACAGATAGGACACGAATACTCGCCTATACTCGAATCAAACTGAGGCTCGTTTTTCAGCAACTCCTCTGCGTCCGAACTACTTAACTGAAGATGACTTGAATCTGGACTTTTCAAGCGGGTCATTGAAATTCTATCATTCGATTCAGCCGAGTTTTCGTCACTCTCAATGTCGTCTAAGTTATTGTACTTGGCGTTTGTCATTGTCGGTGCAAAGTCATCCTGATTATAATCATTGCCATCATCAGAGCCTTCTGCTTGCTTTCCTTCCGAGGGTAAATCGATTCCTGGGTTTTCACGTTTGAATTTAGCACGACATGTTCTCAAGTGCCATATAAGTTCTGTGGAGTGTCCAAATTTCATCTCACAAATTTCACAAGAGAATAATTTGATTTTATGCACATTCCCTTTATGATTCTTTAGCAGCTTTTCTTGCTTGAACTTGGCGCCACAAAATTGACATGTATAATTTTGGGATACTTTGCTGTGAATGGACGAAAATCTGGATTTTGTTTTCCACAATGCATTGCTGGGGCGATTGCCACTTTTCCAATTGCCATTTCTGTTATTGTGACAACGCATATGCCAAATGACTTGACTGGAGTATTGAAACTTCTTGTCGCACTCCGTGCAATCGAACGGCCGCTCACCATGCTTTAATCCCCGATGGTTTTTCAAACGTTTTTCATCATCAAATGTCAAGTTGCAAGAAAAACACTTAAAATGATATTTCGCTGTTGCGCCATGTTTCGTTTGAATGTGATCGTTCATTAATTTGGTGGAAGTAAATATCTCACTGCATTCAAGGCATTTGCTCACCGAAAGGGCAGTATCATCGGCGGCCTCTTTTAGATCATCCACTACACCTAACATAGTAGGCGATGACATGGTAGGTTGCTCTGTGTTTTTAAGGCTTGATAACTCCGGATGTACATCACGTCGATGATTCATCAATTCGGTCAGTGTATTTAACATGGTGTTGCATAAGCTGCATGTATACACCCGTTCACCTGGCTGACCTTGTGGCTTACCGTGTACGTCTTCTTGGTGTTTTCTTAAAATATGCTCTTTCGTAAACACCATATTGCATTCCGAGCATGTCTTCTTCAAATGTTGTTGCTTTGTATGGAATTTCAAGCGACTCCAAGTGCGATAGATTTTTGAACATTTCGGGCAACGATATCCATTGGCACGCCTATGATCTTGCTTTAAATGTTGTTTTCGATAAATGTCGGATGAAAAATATTCTTTACAGACATCGCAAATAAAGGTAGAGGCTTTGGCGTCTGGATTTTTTGAGCAAATATCTGTATGTCTTCGAAGGAGCTCCCGATTTTTAAATGCCAAATCGCAATGTCGACAGAGACAATGCTTCTTTAAACTGTTCCCTGGATTATGAGATGGTGGTTTCCCAAGTGATGGTTCTTTGAACTGCACATCAGAGTTTGTATGATCTTCCGATTCAGTGATGACGTGATAGTAACTGATGTGATCTTGCAGTATGGAGTTGCTACCAAATGCCTTCTTACAAAATCGACACTCGTGTTCAACCGCTACCGTCTTGTGTCGAACAACATGAACTCCCAGGGCTTCAGGCGACTGAAAGACTTTGACGCAATAGCGACATTTAAATTCAGGAGAATCAGAATCGTGCGTTGCAATATGTTTCATCACAGCTTCGTGTGTTTCGAACGGAACATTACAAATTCCGCAACGGAACGGCATGCGAACGTTATGGACTTTACACCGATGTTGATTAAACTTTTTCAAGGATGTAAACGAGATGTTGCATTCCATACACAGCATTTCCGCGCACAAATTTCCGCATTCTTGTACATGACTTTTGTGTTCACTCAGATTGGTGGAGGTATGATAACACTTCTCACAAACATGTGTATGGTTTTGGGATATATGCTCTTGTAGGTGGTGGTCTGATGCTAGCTCTTCTCCACACACTAAACATTCAAATAACGAGTCGGTGGAGCGCACTTCTCCGAATAAAGTCACTGGCATTTTTGTGATCATTTTATCCGATATTTGAGACATCCTCAGTTCGGTTTGAGCACTTGCGCTAACATTAGACTTATTGTTTTCCTTAATAGAAATGTCTACAGGATCGGTCTGTGTACAAGCATTGGCTGTTTTCTTCAGTGGGACGATCAGCAGTCCCGACAATTGATCCAATGGCATGTTACCTGTTGCTGATAACAATTGTTCCGGATTAAGAATGATGGTTCCCTTGTTCGGAATCCCAACAGAATTCACCTGTGATTGTTTTTTAATGTTTCCGTAGTGAATACCGGATATTTTGGATTGCAACGAGGGATTTGGCTGCCGTGGATCTGGTGATATGTGTTCCATATGCTGATTGGAAACTTGCTGGTACTGTCCACGTTGGATGTGGACATTCTGTGGTGGTGGTAACGGCTTTTGCATTTGGTAATGTGCTGGCCGTAAATTCTGTTGTTGCTTGTGATGCAAGACATTTCCGAGGTACAAATCATCGTATTGCTTTGTAACACGAACAGGCGGATAGTTGTAGTGCTGGTGGATGGGCTCGTAATGCTGATTAAGTCGAAGGCGATTATCAGTTGCGACGATTTGTGCAGTTCGCTGATTCGGAGGTGAAATAACACCGATACTCTTCTGCGTGTTCACTGTTCCACTGATATCCTGTGAATTAGGCAACGATCGACGGTATGCGTCGGAGGTGCTGATATGAAGTTCCAATGGAGCTGTTGGGCTATCACGGTAATTTTCTCCTCCTCCTCCTCCTTTAGCTGGAGCAATAGGCACATAGTCCGTGACATACTGTCCCTTTCCGTTCACATGCGGTGCCGGATATGGCTGTGATATGAACATTCTGTTCGACTTTAGTTCGTGGTGTGGTTGATGTGGTCCAACTTCTCTGGGTTGAAGTGGGACGTATCTAGTTTGCGTCATCGGATTTTCAGGTCTTCTCGACTGTGGTTGTTGTCCATCACGCCTACCCTGCTGCATGAAAGTACTGTTAGTTGGTTTTAAGCTGTGTTGTGGTGCCATGCTTGTCGAATACAAGTTTATGTGGGGTGCTTTTTCAACCAACGGGGGTGGTGGTGGATAATAGCCACCTTTCGAAAATTGTTTTGCTGAAGGTGGTCGTTGGGTGTTGATCAATGACGCCATGTCAGCACGAGCGATGTTGGAATTGAGTGTTCTGGGGTTTACGATTTCGATTCTTGACGACAATAGGTCTTCATTTTGTACACTGGCAGACATAATATATCTCTGTTTTTGTTGTTGTTTCAGTTCACTGACCTTCTTAGCAAACACTCCAACAGTGGAGACTTCTCCGTTTACCAGATTGGTAGAATCAGTATCATTTGTGGTGCTATCTCCGTTGTGGTAACCACGCGGTGTGACTATGTTCTCTTTTGGTGATGGGGAAGAGACCGTCTCACATGGATCAGGTTTGATATGTTGTCGTATGTGGCATGATAGACGATCTAGACTCGTCTCACAAAACGAACATAATGAACAATTGAACAACTCGATCGCATTACCAGCAGGCATATCTAAACAAAAAATGTTTGGACAAGAATATTTTACCTTTGTGTTGTTATTTCAATTATTGACCATGTTTTTCTTTCCAGAAAGTAAAACAAAGAAACAGATCTTCAAGAGTTGAATCTATGGACTGATTATCAAAATACCACTTAAGAGCATCACAATACTATTTGAGACAGAAACGTACAGACGTATCAAGTGATGCTTTATTTATCGCTTCATCGTAATTACTCAATTACATATTTTTGATTTCAAAATCGCTGTTGGGCAATTTGCAGTATTATTCTCAACGCAGAAACGAGGTCTGTTAAGACAACAAACATAGAATTTTCAGAAACTTGGGAAGGTGGGGGATTGGTATAAGTGCAAGAGTGGAATCAAAAATTTAAAAGGGAGGAAAGTAGGGGGACAATTATCAAAGAATCGAAGATCATATAAATTCAGTTATTTAGAGAAAATAACATTTTCAATTCTAAATGCATAATCTAAATGGACGAAAACAATCAGAAAAGAAATGATCATTACCTTTGACAAAAACAGCTGATACTAACTTTCGATTTTTTCCAACAATCGAATATATGATCCAATAAAATTAATTTTGATGACAAATGAAGATTAATTTTGCATGAATTGCAAATTGCGATTTTTTTTCTAATAAGGCGAATGTTGATTTTCTCCAATTATCCGATCTGAAAAAATAATAAAGTCATTTTGAGCACATATCATCATTGTTATCTTTTTCATATGATGAAAGACGTCAGAAACATGGTAATTAATTGAAGCTGATTCTTTAGAAACTTCTTCTGCTGTCTAATTTGATAATAAATAAATTATAGGTTACATCATACTAGAGTCTGAATCTTCAGTTTAAATCCTACGATACAAACGTTACGATGATCCAATTCCTAATTTACTGACTGAAATAAAGGCAGGTGAGTTATAAGAACTGAAAGAATTTTGTTCCTTCACACAGACTTAGGTCAACAATATACTTAGTCATCTTTAATAACCCCTCACATAACTCCTCGTTGCAGTACACAAACAATTTTGCCTATCACTTTGCAAATCAAACAATAACATGTTGTGGTGGCAATCTAATCTATACTAAAAGATATGGGACTGCAATTCATACTAACACAGCGTACAACAGTGCACACTTTTCAAATAGACTGATTATACCTTCGCAAAGGTCTTGAGCATTTCATCAAGGAAACGATCGAGGAAAAGAAAGTTAAAGAGAACTTAAAAAAGAAACACAAAATGGATATGTCAGATAGAACAGCTTAATCAAATACATCGTTATAAAATAAAATGACACAAGGTCTCTTATATACGAGTATTGACTGAGATTAGCCATGGATTAAAAAGCAACTGTTAATTCGGTATTGATTCATGTTGATTATCAATTTGTAAACGAACGCCTTGACAAAACACATTCTATCAAAATATATTTTAAGCATGTGATGATATAAGAAACAGTCCTCTATCAATGTTCTTCATGGTGTTTAACAACAAAAGATCTTCAGCATAGTTATGTCATGTCATTAAAATGTCATTGAAATTGATGGAAACGGAGGTTTTGTCAAAGCTGAGGAAATTCAACACTTATCACACAAATGAATCTTGAAAAAGTCAAAATCAAAGTAAAACTTGTCTGCAACAACAACTTCAATTGAAAAGCAAGATATCTCACACACAGTTTAGACGAACCTGTTGTTTGAGGTCGAACTAGGATCAAAACAATGTGATAAACAAGAGAATCGACCATGATCTCGTATTTTCTCTCACATAACTCAAGATATTTATAAATGAGAATAACTGCGTTATTGAAAAAATCATAACACCATAAAACATTAATGTAATCAGCTGAACATTCATCATTCAAGAAACTGCAACTAATTTACCAAAGGTATTATCACATGATCATCTCATTCTTTTCCATGTTACCATTAGTTACAATTATTTCTTACATGCATTAATGATCAATAGAAAACGCACGACATTAAAATAATGATCGTGAATGATAGTTTATAAAAAGAATGGACTTTAAAAACCTCATAAGTCCCGTTAAATAACTTATCTTCCTTATCAGGAGATTCGCGAACTCTTCAAGATTTCCATCCACTTATGTTTTCAACGTTTTATTAAAGCAACGTTATTTCCTGAACACAATATCCAAAATTTTTTTCAGTGGTACTGCAATATCGCCAAACAGCAATCCAGTCATTATAAACGTAAACCAATTGAAGTATGGAGGGAAGAGGAGAACATTTAAAAACGCATAGATTCTTAAACAAAACAAAAATGACACTCATGTAATATTTGCGATAAATTGGAGAACTTAATCTACACTTGGTCTACAGAGTTTCCATAACAAACAAAAAATTCTTAAGAGTTTCTCTTTATTCTTTAAACGAACCGTTAGATTATTCGTCTACCAAAAAAATGCAGTAATATGAATTAGAAAACGTTGGTTTGGCAATCGTATTGTTTAGATCATGTTTTTGCAATCACGTGCAACTAACACGTTAAGCCGGGATTACACGATCAAATTTATTTGATCAAATTTGTTGAATTCACTTTTGTATTTCAACATTTTGAACCTTTTCGGCTATTTCACGTGTTCAATATTTGCAGTGTCTGTCACTGAAAATATATTTTTCTTCAATGGACTTCAATGACATAGCAACAGCAGCAGCAAATAAAGAAAACGAAAAAAAAAAAAGAATCGCAAAAGAGAAATGACATAATGAAAGTGGTTTAAAAAAAGTTATCCCTCATGTTTAAAATATCGACAAATTTCTTTATAATGCTAATATCCCGTTCATTGCGGTCTTTGCAACGCTCCATAAATTTTCATGTTCTTCCCAAAGTGAAACGTTCAGTACCTTCCTGCTGCACTTTCTTTGTCATGTTTAAATGTGAAATATGACGTTTGGATTTTTCCAAAATCTCTGTCTTTTCAGGATGTACAGAATATGTATCATCATACAAGTTGACAATTTTTAAACATGTTTAAAAATTTCGATTCGTTGAACAACTTGTATGATCATGCTGAAAGTATCAAACTTTTTCCTATTGCACGATTCAACTCTACACATTTGATTATAAAAAAGTTGATCGTGTAATGCTAGCTTTAGAGAGGAAGGAACGAGGTTTTACCAGAAAACTAAAATAACAAAACTGCATTTTACAACATTGCATTACATTTTACTGCGGTGGCAATTACAATTATAAGGATAGACAAGAAAGTTGCTTACTGTTTCGAGAACAATTCAACAACAACAACAAAAAATACATTCTTTAAAGTTATATTTCTTATGCGTCAATTTTATATATTGGATAATGATGAACCATATAAATTGAATTGCCATATAAAGCTGCCACAATTGCATAATTTTTATCATTGAAATCGCGTATACGCGTTGCGTTGCGTTCTGAAGCACCAAGCAAAGCACAAAGGCTTTCATTGGTTGTTGATATAAACGTTTTGTATAAATTGTGTATAAACTTTTTTTTATGGCAATTCTTTATGTTCAGCACTGACTGTTCTCAGCTGGCAGTACAATTTGTAAGATGTTGTTACTTTTTCCCTGCCACATTTCGTTTGCTAGTGTATTATATAGCTGCAAGGAAAACTGTCTGATTTCTTGTTTTATATGATACCGACAAACCAAACAAAATAATGAATCCTTTTATACGCGAAAATGATTAAGGAAATCTTTAAGTTTCATTAACCATTTATTATCTAGTTAGACAAGCTGATTGTCATACGAGCACAAATCTGGTGACCGAGAACATGTAAACAAAAACAGGATTTTGAAATCGATACAACTAAACTCCACTAAAAACAATATGCGTACAAAATGAGAGAATGCAACATGGAGTTCATCACAAAGAACTTCATGCTGAGAATTTATTTTTTGAAAGATTAAAAATGCACGGAATACTGAATTGAAGACAAAATAATTTTCTTTGTATTTACTTCATATATAGGTTGTTTAAACACCTGCCTGTCGAGACAGTTTTTTTAGTCAGCTTAGTGTATCAATTAACATTCTCCTGAATCACTTAAAATGGTAAACAAGTCAACACCAGAAATAGCCCAACAGACGCATTTGTCTGGGTTTTGTGTCTTTCTCAATTTCCTTTTAAATTTTTGATTTGATTTTCACTCGACAAGCCGAAAGAAATAAAGAAAAAAAATATGAAAGAATGAAAAAGGAGTATACGAAGTAAATACTCGTAGAGCTGGTGTGGTATAGAAACCTTCAGCATTAAAACATGTAGTTGTGCTTGTAGACAGTTTCGGTAAGTGAAAAACAATAAGATATCGTTTCTTGATTCAAACAAAGCCTTATTAAAATATGAGGAAAAAAATGATGAATAAGAGATCTTTCAAAATGAATGTCTTCTCCATTGTAAATAAACAGTGAATATTTTAAAAAGCTACTTAAGTTTGCTGGAAGCGAAATTTCTTGTGTATCTGCAAATCGTGTTCGTTTACCAGGAATAAGAAACGATCAAAATACATAACAATAAGTGGTTTTTGCCGTGTTAAGCTGTATCGTCAAAAAGGTAGTTGCAACCAACGGTTCGTAGGGATAGTGAATACTTGATAAACATTTCAAACTAGACATTGCAAATAATGTTCCATTTCATTTCAATTAAACATTGTCTATCTTAAAGAGTGCTGATAACCGCAAGAACTGTAAAGAAATAACTTGCACTTTCTATCATCAAAAGAGATTCTTAACCCATTCGTACTAAGTTGTTAATATCAATATGTAAGGACTTCATAATAAACCCGAAGCGTTAGCTACTGTTTTAACCCTAGTTTTTAATTACAGTAAAATTGAACATCTCTCGTTTTAAAGATTATCATTGAATAAATAGTTGCAACATGTTTCTGATAAAAAAAGAAATGGGAAACGCTATCAAAATAAGAAAATACTGAAATTCTTGAAACGCTAGGAGAAACACTAGAACAATCACTTCGTTTACGTTCAATAAAACAGAACTGGTTAAAAATATTGCTTCAAAATCAAAACAAACGACTTCGAAAAAGCAAGTTCATAATTTAGATAGGAACAATACTGGCAAATATTTTTTTTTCAAGAAAAAAAGGCGGAAAATGATGAGAAAATGTAGAATGACCAAATGATGATGGGTAATGTTCTGCAAGTGAGTTTAAATGAGATTGTTACGAATTCAAATTATGCAAATTTTAATAATTCCTGTTTCCATTTCGATATCTCAAATTTAGTAGATTCAAAGCAACATTAACAACAGCAAAAAAAAATTCTTCTTTTGTATTTTTGTTTTATTATTTAATGACGCTACTTGAAGTAAAGAGATTGTCAATGTTCTCCATCAGTGAGATAATAAAATTCAAAACATTTGAGCAAAATAATTGTAAACTTGAAACTAACAATAATCTTAAAGATGCACGAATTAAATGGAAAAGTTCATAAAAGAAAGCTAGATATTTTTATCAAATACAAAACATAAAAAAACAACAACAACAAAGAATTTAATAAAGTCCCCTTACCTTGTTGTAATTCATGAAGCTTTTCAGAAATTTAAAAACATTCTCTTCTCAACACATCATTTTTACATCAAATACTTTGCACATTTATTTTTTCACACTTGAATGAAAACGTCCAACCCTTAGTAATAATCTTATTGTTATTTAAACAATAAACTCAAATCTCATTGGACACTACAAATAAAAGTAATATTTAATATTTATTAGAAACGTCTTGTTGGCAGTGTATGTTACAATAATGGCTTGATGTGAATTCAATGTCACAGCTATAAGTTATCACCTTTGATGTTCTTACAGAAACATTCATGAAACGAGCAACTGATCGCTTACAGGAATAATCATTTTCAACAAAGCCAATCTGATGACATTGAAAAGAACATATTTAGTCATTTTAAGTGTTGCAAATGAGCCACTACGGAGAAGACTATAAATTATAAATTGTGAAACTTCATAAGACAATGTCAATTGCATTTTCTATGTTTTCATCGTAAAGATGTCATTTCACTAGAGTTAATTATAGAATCCCACGATCTGCTAGAAACGCGAGATGATTTAATGTTTTCACAAATTCAAATAGTAAAAACGGAACATCGTTTTGAACTACCAGAACCAGAATCTATGACACTTAGATAGTCACAGTTATGTTTCATATATGTTTTTTTTTTTTAAAGAACTGGTATCCATCAGTAATCCAATTTGTTAATCGTCTTTAAAACAGGTGCACCGTCATTTTATGGCTCTTCAATTTCACAAAATGCATAAAACAAAAGTCTTTCAAATACGAAAGCTCAGTAAGATGAGCCTAATCATTTTCTCTTAATACTAAACTTCAGGCTGTTTTTTTCTCGTTCGTACCATTGCCAACTCGAATTTGAATTGAAAAGCATTATCATCGGTTTCAGATTTAAAAAAAAAAAGAAGCGGAACAACAGAATGTATAATTGCTGCTCAAAGAACTATTTTTATTTTTCTTATAAATGCTAGCCTTGATTAAATTCTTTAAATATACTGATGCCATTTTTGTTTATGTTACAAATTTTAACTGTTGACATATCGCTGTTTATTCTTAAAATCTTCTATTCACAGCTTGTAACGTCAAAATGATTTGTAAATGAAAATAGAATAGTTTCTTTGCTGTTGTTTGTTTTGAACATGCTTCCAGTATGGAAATAATAGTGTTCAAGAAAATGAAATGCTAACATCATCAAATTGAGTCATTGAAAAGTGAATTAAAATACATCGCAGTTCTAATGGAGATAAAAACTGATTGTCCTTAAATTTTTTCCATTTGGAGGATGTAAACAAAAAAATACACAGTGGTTTATACAAAATTATCTTACATAGAGAGTGATTTATTCAATAATAATGAATTTAATAACACAAAAAACAGGTGAAGAGAAAATTCTCCACAATCTAATTAGATAATGTTGGTTTCAAAGTTCTACATTTCATTTCCTCTTTTTGAAAGTTTATCTATATCGGAATCGAAAGCAGACAGATTAATAAGATTCGTATAAACCATTCGCTATCAACCGGAAGCCACTTTACAGTATTCAATTCGGCATGAGAGTGCACACAGATAACAACACCCTTCAACTGCACATTCATTATTTTAATACGCATGATAAAAATATGGAATAAAATGAAGAGTTTAGAGAAAGTTTATTGATATTTTTATTGGTGTTAAATACCATAGATTCTTCTTTGTTAGCAACTGAAAGGTTTTGGGACCTAATTAGTTTGATAAAGTGTTAGAATTTTTCTTTACAATAACTGAAATACAAAACAGATTACAAATTACTGCGGATAGATTTTGTGTAATTGATGTCAGAATTAAATTATTAAGGGTTTGGTTCCTTGTTTCATAATGCATTGTAAAAGGCAATTCAATATCCAGACCATTACTATGAAAAAGCGGATTGAGAACAAACGCAAATTATCGACTGTCAGTGTTAAAAGAATGAGATCTTCTGATGTGTGAATAGGATATAAGTTTCAAAATTGGAAGGTTATCAAAATGTTTCTTTTAATACTTTTTATCTTTTAAATCATTAAGTATTTTGATGGACAGTCAAATCTGAATCAGAACGAACAGGGACTAATACAAAACGAAGGAAGGAAGGAAGGAAGAAACTTTAGCAAGTCATTATTGACAATTCTGAGATAAATACACAATCTGCTGAATGATAGTCGAAATTATCATAGTAATTACGATTCCTTTGGTGACACACGCTTCCAATAAGGTATTAAAATCTTCGAGGTGGAAAATTATCTCGATATGCTTGTCCTGAGCCAAAGCTTAAAAAGTTCAGATTGGGTTGGTCCAGAACATTTTTCCTACAAATAAGTCAAATGATTTCTCTCGCTTCAGGATTATAACACGCTTCTTATTATAAAGTAATTAAAAAAAAAAAAAGTTTGTAATCTTTCAACTGCGTTGTAGTCGACATGAACGCATTGGAATTTGATCGAATAATCACCCGGTTGTTTTTAAAGGCACAATGAACAATTATGACGTATCGTAACCATCTTAATTTCCTCTATTTTAAAATTCATCATTTTCACTACGGAAAACAAATGCATTGGAAGCAAAAGAATAAAAAAAAGAAAAAGTACATGACAGAAAGACAAGATCTCCTTTCAGATCGACTTTTATCTATCTAAAATCATTATACGCCATCTTGCACCAATCAGCGGTCATCAGAGAATCCAATAATCCAATCCGAGATTGAGAATTGCTTTATGATTATGCAGAACAACGTAAACAAATGAGATTCTTAATGAGATGATAACAAGCATAAAAAACTGTATTCATTCTGTTCTTACTGATGTTGTGTGTCTTATCTGTAAGTCATCTTGAAAACTTTACACATTAGATCAAATAACATTTCATCTGTTTGATTGTTAACAAAAAAAAAAATGATAAAAAAGGAAATCATATCCTATTTGTCTTTTTAACCAATCAGATAGCAAATCATATCAATATTGACAGACCTGAATAAGCAAGACGGATATTAGCTCTGATCAAAATGTTTTCAAAAGAAGTTTGAACAACACAGCTGATTCTGTTCACTTTGACCATTTGCAGTAAACCAGATTGATCTATGGAGTAAAATAAAAACTCGCTCTAAGACTCTCCAACTCGCAATATCAAAAGTAGCTTTAGTATCTGCATCCATTTACTTCGTTTTTGAAAAACAAGCATCAAAATATTAATAGGAACAAAAACAACAACAACGACGACAACAAAACAGTTAAACATAATGATCAGTTGGAAAGGGCAATTATCTCAACCCAAAAATCTTAAGGATTCATTGCGCAAAGATATTTAAGAAACAATTCAATTATTTCTCATCTCATCGTTGATACGGTTTTTTGATGGCTTTTCAAGCAGCAATATTATTTTTGTAAAAACAATAGTCAAAACATCAATGAAGAATCCCACTAACCTTAAAAGTCAATACTTCTAAATTTGGAAAGAAATCCAAAACTTCTGCAAGGGTAAGAATAAGAATTCAAAATTAGTCAACAAAAGTCGGAATTTTTATACATTCCAAAATTGTTTTTAATTAACTACAGCCAAACGTGTATTTCGGCCATCAAGACTTGTTTAATCTGATGCCATTACCATGTTTACAATTATGAAAATCAAAATATCGTATTACCAAATGGGTGATTTAAATTTTAAAAGCGTCAATATTGACCAGAACAAGTTTTCCACAGTTTAAAACTGTTGCTTTGTTTCTGGAGAAGTATTCAAAATTCCTTACTTTAAACAAAATTCTTAAAAATGATTTTTGGTGACGAAGCAGATACTAGTATCATTAACTCATTCCATTACTTACTTTTTTTTTTTTATTGATTATTTTATCAATATAATAAATAGTGCGCCGTTTTGAAAACAAAGCAGTCTAAAAATATTTCAATGAAGGCTAGCGTTTATTGATACAGCTGCAATATCCTTTTCGAGCTAATTGAAAGATACGGCAAAAGTATGGGAAAATGCAACTTACAGGTCATAAAAATAATATTTAATTTCCCCCAAAACATTCCACTATCTCTCTATATATATCCGCATAATTTTTCGTTTTCCCAGAGTTTTGTCATTGAAACCAGTGACAAACAAACAGAGAATGACATCAACATGAAATAGATTCTTACTCGTATTGATTTCGTGGTACTTTCATGGCTGGTTTCGAAAGATAACAAACAGAATCTGAAAATCTTGATAGTTATGACTGTTTTATGTATGTATTATGTATTATACATACGTTTCAAATGTTCGAAACTTTTTCTTTATTTATAGTAAGCAAAAACCATTCAGCTTCGGTATTTTTTTAATTCACAAACTCATATTTTCATTTAGGAATCTCATGCAGCTAATTTGCAGACCTAATCTGATCTGTGTTTTAAATTCCTTGTCCTCCTTATCGCAGTATGGCGATATGTTGTTGTTTTGATTTGATTTGATGGACCATTTGTTTAATTTTTATTTTTTTTTTGTTTTTATCTCGGTTAAATATCAGCGAAACTTCAGAGGGATAAACATTCTGAAGTCTTTTTCAACTATCGTATATTCAACGATAGGGGGACCAGTAGTGTAAGTAGCAGCATACAGTAAGCCCGAGGACGGAACCCCTGAAAGTCCCGGCAATTGTGCCGTCGGATTACTGTACGAGCTGTTTATCTTCTTCAACTTGTACATATTTACAGTTATTGGTTGCATTTCCCCAGAACAATAGATTTAGAAATCAGGCATGATAGTGGGAAAACCTGTTTGAAAGATTATTCGAAACATGCGACCATTTATTGTCAGTTCGTCCTACTTTCCGTACCTGTTTAATGCAGATAAATAACTGACCAGATGAGTCAGTATTTCATTATAATGAGTTCATTTTGAACCTGAATGGAATTTTGTGGTAATGAATATAGCTTGCTTCCTGGAATCTTTCTTGAATCTAAATACAACGGACTAAAGAAGCTGAATGGATTTTTGCTGAAATGGAACAAGTTTTTGCTTACCATGAGTAACATAAAAATTTTCAAATATTGTTACACGAAACAACAAATAGACATTATACAAAACTAATAAAAAGATTTGAGATAAAAAAAAATAATATTAAATATGTACTTTTAATTTCATTACCCTTTTGATACAGCCGGAAGTTGCATGTCATTGTTTTATAGGTAATAATGGACTGATGGACTGAAATTGGTTTAGATTGCAAAAGAAAGTATGTCCTGTTATTATCTCTAATTAAATCTTCAAGAGCTAAGACAGAAAAAGAAAACATTGCTGTTTCAACGTATTTTTTGGAGTGCAAGAGAATGTTTTATCTTTACAGTAAATGCAATAATATTTCCTTTTCGGTCGACATCAACAAGCAAATATACAAAATGTCTCGTTGCAAAAACGTTATTCTAAATTAAAATGTTAGTTTCTCTATTATCAAGATCGCCATCGTGTGTCTGTTTGTTTGTTTATTTTTGGGGTTTTTTTTTAAAGAAAGTTATCAAAAGGAAAAAAGTCAAGGATTTGATAACCACTAATAGTCATTTGAAAATACCCTAGTCTGGTAGCCTATTGTCAAGTTCTATTGTCGGTATTCTTAACTTGAACTGTCTTACCTGTATTTTGTTGTGCATTCACACCCATAAGTTGTTATTTTTCATATGATCAAAGTGGGTGCACGATAAAAATAGCCTATTGAAAAGATCAAAGAAAAAGTAACGGGATTCAACTGCAACAAGCCTGTAAGTTGATCCGCAGTTAACGTCTCCTCTTGGCATGTCATATATCGAAACTAGAAGGAGGACCATATAAGGTTCTCAATAATTCTCCATCTGTGCCATCAAATCAACAATTTGATGAGGTTATCACGTTGATGTCGATTCTTCATTCAGTTGACAATCATCGTTGAAAATCATCATCTTAACCACAATCATTGAACAAAAGGAAAAAAAGCGAGTCCGCACATAAAACGTAGACAAAAAAACCCCAAAAGATAGCTTACCTGATTACCTTAGAAAGTGTCAAACCTTCCTTTCTTCTTAATGTTACAGTTTTTTTATCGAAAACATCCTGCCGACCTCCCTTTTTAAAACAAAAATAAACTTTTCTAAAATGTTCAAAGGTTAGTTCTCAAAGCAGATAAAAATGACTTTTAATTAAAGTAATTTCTATTGTGATTATTATTATGATGATATTACGAACGACATCAAACGATCTTTGTTAGGTCTATTGGATTTAATAACGCCATTGTTTGATAGCGTATGGATGGGATCACTCACATCTCACCAGAGAGTTACGATTGCATTTCAACGCTTGAACAGGTAAATGAAACGAGAGAAAAATGTATAAATTCGGCTTATGCATCAAAACTGCATTTAAAATTAAAACACGTTACAATTATTTGGAAATGATGGACGAACAAATCACAAAGAATACAGTATTTATCTATTCTAAAAGTCTATATATTTGATTGAGACAAAAAGCTTTCTTAATTGGTGAAAAGAGAAAACGTAAGCCAAGCTGATTTTAAGGTTTATCATCATACTGCATGAAGTAAATAAACAAAGAACCTAAAATGATAATGATTACAGACGTATATAAGATTGTAAAAAACAAATAAATTCGTCTGACCATATGGAATCCAAGCTGTTATCAAGAAATGATAAACTGGATTTGAAATGATTTGAATTATTCTTTCTATACTAATGTTTTCTTAAGGAGGGTTCATCATATCGTTATGAAGGTCTTTGTACATGTCGTAAATACCTTGCATCATTAGGGACCTTTAGCAACAGGACAAATTCCAAGAACGACTGTAGGTTAATCCTACTGTCGTCTTAAATACTTTAGCAAAAGAAAAAGAACACATTACATTGAAACACAAATTGATACAAAACATCGATTGGTTTGAAAGAAAAAAAACTTTTTCTTCCAAAATGTCGTATCGTCAAGCTAGAGAAGTCGCAGTTTTATCGTACACAAACAAACTTTCAGACTTCTTTCAGAAATCTTTCACGGCAATCTCGAGCATCAACTGAATTTGTGAAAATTCGTTGACAATTCGACAAATCAGCAATTGCTTTCCAAGCATTACCACTCTCCTTTGTGCAAACGTTATGATGCTGATATGGCTCGACTTATATCATTTCTTTCAGCAAAAGGCTATCCATTTCTTCTGAGGAAACTAATTGTTTCTTTGAATTCTTTGAATTGAACGTTCACCAGACAACGTTAAAGGGATCCAACCATCTAAAACAATATTCGGTAAAAAACTTCCTCAGACCATAAATAAAACATGTCTTATAAGCTATAAAATAAATGCTAGGGTCGATGACCTGCTAACATTCTATTTTAATATTGTACCGTCTTTCCGAGAATTCGCAGCTTCCTCATCAAAACAAACTTAGCCCCAATTCCCTATGCGCTTCAAGTGGAGGACCACCAAGTTGATCTATCATACCAGAGAGTTCAGTTTGGTGTGACTAAATATAGACAAGCATGGTGAGCACTTTTCAAAGATGTCTGAATCGTAATCTTCGTCATCTTTTCGAACAAATCGATGAACTTTAAAGAGTTTATATTGCTAATTTGGGTCGAATCTTTCAATTTGGGTTGTAAAGACGAATGTTTGTTTTGATTTTGCTTCTGGGAAATGACCCAAAAGTCGATTCTTGGAAAAGTCGAATAAAATGTTGTTTTGTTTGTGGAAATGGATTTGAATTTCATTACACTTTTTTGTTATTTAAAGGAGCTGCCACACGGATCTCGTGATATTATAAATTATGGTGCCGCACCAAAATTCGATTTGAGGCGAGAAGAAATGAACACAGAGATTAGAGAATAAAAAAGCTAAATAAACAGCAGAACTCTTAGTATTCATAACAAGTTAGCTTTATTGTAATAATAATACAAATTGTTATTCATTTTAACATAAAAATCAACAATCCACACGCCATGTTGTACAAAAATTTTCAAACGTCTTGAAAAATCTTTATCTTTCGTTTCCTTGTGCTCTAATTCACCATCCTTCATTTTTTGTATAACTTCGGTACTTTCATTTCGTCTTGCTTGCTAAAAACAAAAGCTACGAAAGCTTGGAGCTACGAAAACTTCGAAATTCAGCTGCAGCACGAGCATCAAAACAAGCCACTTCTTCTTCTTCGCGATCATTGAGCAAGGGTAAAATTTGCAAATCACTTGGATAATCATAGCTAATATTATTTGTTTTGCTTTATATTGCTTTCTTTAATAAATTAACCTTTACCAACTTACTTGTTCCTATCGCTAGCTCGTAAGCACATTCAATTTGGTTCCTCCAGCTGGTCTGCAGATTCGATGAGTATTTTGAAATGCGATAACACTTCAGCCGCCGGGGAAAAAGTATACAATCACGTGATTCATGTCGTATCCCTTTTAACCTCTTTTATACTTGTGGCTGATGATGGTATAGATAAAAGTGTTCAATGAGCCTAAAAAAAGGTCAAAACAAGTGGATATCCACTGGTGAGTACAGTCCTTCTATATTCGTTTACTCCACTCTTACGTCACACGGTGCGTGGGGACTGGGCGCTATAACTGAATTTTGGAGCGAAGGAGCGAAGCGAAAGGGTGTAATGGCGGCAGTGTTCTGTGAAAGTGTTGAGTAGCAGTAATTCATATCTGTCAAAAGAATCAGAGGGCAATTTGTTTTTTTCCTGGTTTATAAATAAATAACAAATTTTCATTTGAGATGGTAGGATCCTTTTAAAAAATTGAAATAACATTGTAGAATTTCACATGACGGTAATAAGGGTTTTCCTCTGACAGTTTGTTCGAAAAGGCAATGCATTGACTTCAAAATCTCGTTTTAGAATTGCTCCCGTCGTCACTGCTAAAGCTCTCAAACACAAAAACAAAAACAAAAAAACGAAATACGAAACAGTTGTCATGTCATCTAACGATACAGTCATAGTTTACACTACTGACGTGCGAACATTTATTCGTTATAACACAAGATCGCAATCCCAGCAGCAATACAATGTTGTTTTAACGTCCGATACTGCGTTAACACGTTGTAAAGACGTCCATACAACGTTCAAATAACGTTGCGTTCCTGCTAGGATGCATTATCAATTTCAATCAGACAATTTGTTTTTCGTGTCTCAAAAAATATCCTCTCTCTCTGGTCTTATTGATTTCAAAAAATTGGTTCATTTTTAAGGGAGGTGTGTGGAGAGATATCGTTCGTGGTGAAAGTGGTAGGGAGCTGTATCAAGATATCAGCAAAATGCATTGTTTCAACGAGATGCCTTGAATCTTGAAAGACTACTGGATTTCAAAACATAAGTAAAAATACCTGCTCCAAACATAAACAAATAGCGTTTATCCATGCTGACTTGAGGTAACAAAGGCAATAGGATTCATACAGATAAGAAACACTCAATTAGTTAAAAGAGTTAATTTCGTTAATTTCCTGAATTTCGTGAGAAAAAAATTCCAATGTTGCACGCCTTAAGATTTGTGTAAGCAAGAGCTATTTGACGGCAAGCTAAATATAGGAACAAAAATTCAAAGTTTGAATGAAAAGCAAGAGAAACAATTGATCCTGTACTTACACAGACAAAATGAAAATCACAGAATAACGAGATTAAAATAACACTATGTGATAGAGCTTGAAAATCTGATAAAAAAATATATATGAAATCACATGTCTACGATGAACCGTTACCGAGATATCGCTGGTAATAAGATTTTACTGTTCAATGGATAGCGATGGTAGCATATCGAATGTCTAATGTTCGAAATAATTATATTTTCAAAAAAAGAAATTCGAAAACTTATTAAAAGACAGTTGAAAATATTTATGAACAATGTTTCCTTTTTCATTTTCTCACTACAACGTTGAATGGCTAAACAAACAAGAAATTTTTTGAAGTCTCGGTTAAAACAGCTCAAAAACAGGACAGAATTTACATCAGGGTTTAGAATAATCAAAGCAATGGGACAATCAAAATGCCGCATATTTGGCATATCGAAGCAGCAGCGCAAAATCGGCACAAGCTTACTCATGAAAATTAAAATTTTAGAATAACGAACTGAGAGTGGTACTAGTGATAGAGTTAGAAAAGTCGATCAAAGAAATTATATATGAATTGATCATATCACTATATTAAGGTTTGCGTAAGCAAGAGCAACTTGTTAAGTTGGCAAGCCAAATAAGCAGAGAAAAATAAAACAGAGAAACAATGAGGTTGAAATGGAACTTTATTTTCACTGAGTAAAATCACTCGTGCTTATACTCACAAAAATTAAAATTACATAATAACGAAATGAAGTAGTACTATCTTATAGAGCTGGAAAAGCTGATCAAAAAAGTATGGGATCGCATGCTTACGAGGGACCGTTACCGAGATATCGCTGTGCTAAGATTTTACTGTTCAATATGATTCATATCGATAATGAAAATACTCCATTTTTGTTTTGAACGTATTAAATCAATTTCATAAGCATGTTCGAATATTTAATGTTCGAAATAATTATTATTTTCAAAAAAAGAACATTCAAAAAATGTTTTCATCTTTCTTTTAGTAAGTTTAATACATTTTTGAAACACTGTTGTTTACATTTTCATTTTCTCACTACAATTTGAATGAAAGAAAATTTTTTGTTTCGATGAAAATTCTCAAAAACAGCACAAAGTTACATCAGGGTTTGGATTTATCGAGGCAATGGGACAGTCAGTTTGCCGCATATTTGGGACATCGAAGAGGATCAAAATCGGCACAAAAAAACATCCATCTCACAATCATTATTATTAATGTTTGCATAAACAAGAGCTAGTTGCTAAGTTGGCAAGCCAAATATCAATAGCCTAGAGAAGCAGGAGAAAGGATGAGAATTAAAAGGAACTACATTTCACTGAGTGAATCACCTGTGTTTTAATCTAACGAACATTAAAACTAAAGAAATAACGATTACGAAATGCTGTTCAAAAAATGAAACAAAACGAAAATACTACTCCACCGGAATTCCTTCCTTTGTATTATGAAAATCTCTACATGTTACTCAGGATCAACGATCAGTACAAACTTGCATCATGACTATGATCAATTTCATGAACAAATCGAATGTCTAATGTTCGAAATAATAAAAAAGAAAATTCGAAAATACATCAGAAAAAAGTTCACATTTTTGTTTACATTATTACATTATTTACATGTTTACATTATTTTCTGTCGTTTATTTTCTTCACTACAATGTGAATGACCAAACAAGACAAGAAAATTAATACAAAATCTTCTTATACTAATACTAAATCTTCTTCTTATACTAATACTAAATCTTGCTTTTTTCTTACCTAACTTTGAAAGAAAGAACTTTAGGAAAAATATCTCGGGAAGTTCGTCAATGGATGTTTATTTTTTCCGTATTAGTATAGGGGGAATCTCCCATTAGGGGAATCTCTAGCTCCATCTTACAGGTTTTTATTACTTCGTGGAGTGTTGTGCTTTAAGGAAGACATCATAAACCGC
This sequence comes from Turritopsis rubra, assembly GCA_039566895.2. Taxonomy (NCBI): domain Eukaryota; kingdom Metazoa; phylum Cnidaria; class Hydrozoa; order Anthoathecata; family Oceaniidae; genus Turritopsis; species Turritopsis rubra. The sequence continues at coordinate 9,376,166 of CM077623.1, forward strand.
CCCCGGAGGAGAACGCAATGCAATGCAATGGCTTCAAACATGGCGGATGCAAAACCGTCGCTCCGTAAACTTTGACGTTAAAAAAAAAAACGCAGATGAAGGTTATATTGTATCTTTTCAACGCAACAAATTGCTGAAAAAACCCAAAAGATAACAAAACCTGAATTGACAGTTTGAACAACAGAAAAGAAGAAATGAGCACATCAACAAGAACAGATGATGGAGTAGAAATTGCTGAAGTTCCGTGCTTAAAATGTGGTAAACGATTCCGCACTCCACGGGGTGCACTCCAGCATCAGAGACAATGTAAAGTAATTGGAAACAGAGTAGAAATAGGTGAACCACCACCTCCACAGCCATCAACTAATCCAAGTATTGCGATCGGAAATGAAGATAACCCAGAACCAGAACGTTATTACTGGGCCGAAGTTAAAGGTAGCGACTTTATCGAAATGATAAACGAAAGTTATGAAAAAATCGTTTATTGGCGACGAAACCTATTCAACCTACCAAGTGGAGGTGCCGGTAAAGATTTTATCAGAGAAGTGACAAGATTACTGAATGCTTGGACGGAGAAGAGCCCTCTCCGAAATATTTCAATGAAGGCAGTACATATCATGCCTGCTCTGCTCCTCCAGAAACCAAGCAAAAATTCACAGGCGAAAGACCATACAAGAGCATTGGAAAGAAGATTGAAGCTGTGGCACCAAGGTAACATTGCCGAGCTGGTTGATGAAGCAGAAACCATACAGTCAAGGTTATCGAGACCAACTGAGAGAAGAAACATCGAAGCTATCTCAAAAACGTTTAAAGATAAAATGCAGAAAGGCGATGTTAACGGTGCAATCAAAATCCTAACAAATCATATGGGTGGTGGAATACTACCTATAAATGACGAAACAATTGGATTGCTAAGAGAAAAACATCCCGATGCGAGAGAAGCCGACAAAAACAACAAACTTGAAGGTCCTTGTGAAAGAATAAATCCGGTAGTGTACGAAACAATTGACGAATCACTGGTTATGGAGGCAACACTTGAAACTAAGGGTGGTTCTGGACCGTCTGGTCAAGACTCTGATGGGTGGAGAAAAATCTTAACATCGAGAATGTATGGTGACTGTGGAAGAGATCTTAGGCTTGCGATAGCAAATATAACCAAAAGCTTATGCACAGAGAGTGTAGACGACAAATCGCTCGAAGGGTTTCTGGCGTGTAGACTTGTCCCACTAGACAAACAACCCGGTGTTCGACCTATCGGCGTTGGTGAAGTCTTACGCAGAATCTGTGGGAAAACCGTTATGTCAGTGATTAAGAAGGATATAATCACATCAAGTAGCAGAGTTCAAATGTGTGCCGGGAAAAAAGCAGGCGGAGAAGCTGCAATCCACGCAATGAGGAGGGTTTTTTGAAACTGAAGAAGCAGAGGCAGTACTCTTGATAGATGCAGCAAACGCGTTCAACAACATAAATCGTCAAGCTTTTCTGCACAACGTAAAAATGATATCAATTGCTACCGAACACCTGCTAGGCTGTTTGTCATCGGAGGAATCGAGTTGAGTTCAAAAGAAGGAACTACACAAGGTGATCCAATCGGCATGGCAGTGTATGCGACAGGAACAACGCCTCTCCTTGACGAATTGATATCAGCCATTGCAGATCATGACGAGATGGCTGCATTTGCGGATGATATAACAGCTACGGGGAAGTGTGAGTCACTACGAGAATGGTGGGATAGCATTACAACTATAGGTCCCCATTTCGGATACTATCCTCAACCCAAAAAATCATGGTTGATTGTTAAAGAACATCATTTAGCGAAAGCCACAGAAGTCTTTCAAGATACAGACATAAAAATAACAACTGAAGGTGAACGACATCTTGGTGCTGTGATTGGAAGTCAAGAGCACCAAGAAAAATATCGCAAAAACTTGGTGGAAAAATGGTTGGAAGGGTTGTCCCTTCTTTCTAGAATAGCAGTGACACAACCACAAGCTGCTTACTCATGTTATGTCAGTGGTTATCAACTTAAATTTTCCTACTTCATCAGGACAATACCAGATTTTGAGAGGTACCTCCAACCGATTGAAGAAATCATTCGGCATCAGTTCATACCAACAATCACGGGAGGTAAAACCATCAACAACAACGAGCGTGATCTGTTAGCATTGCCTCCACGTTTGGGAGGCCTTGGGCTCAAAACTCTATGCGAAATTGCCCCAATTGAGCACGACAACTCTAAAGCTGTGACACGGCAGTTACAAAACAAGATACTAGGAATGAATGATGAAGAAATTGGGAAAAGTGTAGCTGCTATCAAAAACGAAAGACGACAAAAAAATAAAAAAAAGTTGGAAGAAATTAGAACGAACATGAGTGACGATCAGAAGAGAACAAACGAAGCCAACTCAATGGTCTGAGCGTCAAATTGGCTAACAAACTTGCCAATTAAAGATTTGGTGCTACGAACTCAACAAAGAGCAATTTCAAGACTTCATACGCATCAGATACAACTGGTCACTGCCTCGACTACCTAGCGAATGCGTATGCGGAAGCCGATTCGACATCACACATGCGCTGTCATGCAAGAAAGGAGGCTTCGTTACATTAAGGCATAACGAGATCCGTGATCTGACATCCGTTATGCTAGACGAAGTATGCCCGAATGTTCGAAAAAAAACAAGAATGTTGGAAATGGACGGTGAACATCTTTCACAGCGCAGCGCTAACAGAAGCCAAGAAGCACGACTTGACATCAGCGCAACGGGATTCTGGACTCCTGGACAAAGAGCATTTTTTGATATAAGGGTCTTTGACCTAAACGCTCGGAGATACAGGGGTCTGGATCCTGAAAAATGCTTCAAAAGAAACGAGTGTGAAAAGAAGAGGCACTACAACGAACGGGTGACAAATGTAGAGAATGGCACATTCACACCCCTGGTATTTTCAACAAGTGGCGGCATGGGACACGAATGTAAAACATTTTATAAACGGCTTTCAGAAATGATAGCAGAGAAGAGAGGCGAAACAGAACAGAGAGTTACGGACTTTATAAGAACAAAACTCTCGTACAATCTTTTAAGATCAACATTGTTGTGTGTTAGAGGTTCACGCTAGCTTAGAATCGAACACAACCTAAATGACATTCGCCTAGCCAACGCGATTTCAAAGGTTAGAAGCACCGATTAAAGATAATGTTTAAATAAGAGTTTATCTGAACTGTGAAAAGAAAAGCTGTTTATATATCTAATTGGAATGGAAAGAAATAACTTGTAAAATCTTTTAAAAAAAAAAAAAAAAAAAAAAAATGCAATGTTTTTTGCGTTCGAAAGTTCATTAAATTTTCTCAACGTTCATTTCTTAATGAGAATGAAGACGCTGTGTGTAACATTTTTTGTTTTCGTTTTTAATATTTTTTTATTCAACGCTTTAAGTCCAGCAATAAAGAATAACAACATTGATTCTATCCGACGAGATAGTCGATGTAGACCTGTTATGTGTTCGTGTTATCAGTTCATCATTTTCTACCGATGTCTATTTTTTAATGTGTTTGAATGTAGCTTTTTCGTATCAGTTAGTTTTGACTACTATGCCGAAATGTGTAGCTAGCAGTTTATTTGGTATTTCATTGTAGTATGTGGATTGTTATTATTAAGGTATTAGGGAAATAAAGGTAGCAAGATCATTATTATATTGTTTTGATAGTGTTTGATTGATATCTTTTTGTTTTAGATAAGAAAATTGAATAGTTAAGATGAATGTTAAAATCTTGGTTATATACATATATACATGGTTTTTGTATCATGATGCACAAGTGGAGTTTTGGGTTTTGACATTTCCACAATTCATAGCAGAATAAAGATTTGAAAGATAAAAACGTCTGAGAAGGTATTGTTTTTGTTAGCTTTAGTTAATAGGGAGATGTGAAGGTATTTTCTTATATTTCAGAAGTTTAATCGTGGTTAGATAAGAGTATACATTGTTAGGTAGGAGTATACTGTCTATTGTCTCTAAAAATAGCAGTCTTAGGATTTATGGTGCCACACCAAAAATCAATTTGAGGCTAGAGATGCAATAATATTATGGCTGACCGTAAAAAAAGTAAACAAAACACAACAATCACGTGATTCATGTCGTAGCCCCTTTAAATGATCGATCCAAAATATTTATACAACAATTTTGTGTTAAATATGATATAATTCCAACATGGAACAATTTTTGTAAATACACAGACTTATCATGGCAGTATTGCGTGTAAAAACAATTTATGGAGAAAAACTGTAAAATGTTTTTACACGCTACACTAGTATTCCTATATAAACAGTAAACTTATGATCTAACATAAAGAACCTAGCAGTAATATAGCAAAAAAAAACAACAACGAACAAAGTTCTTAGGAATAGCAGAGTATGACACGAAGTTCAAGTAAAACTGTCTTTCTAAAGTTACGTAATAATGCTCGATATGTTTGTCAAAAACGGCACCAAAATCAGGTCAAACAATATATCAGAGGTTGTAATCGAAGCAAAAAGTGCCGCAAGCCATCGGACCATTTCCAAAAAATGCTCCTTGTGTAGAAATATCTATGACGTAATATATATATGATCCTGCCAAATAAGCTCCAGCTGCAAGATTTTCAACATGGTATTTGTATCCATAGTAGTTGCCCAAATGTCCCAACTTATTTGGTAAATCGAGTTAAAAAACAAAACAAAAAAAAACAGGCACAAAGTGTTGCTAATATGGTAGGCATATATTTAGCTTCAGTATACTTTCTGGCATGACCATGTTCTTGATCACTCTCAAGTTATGTAACTCGAGAATTTAACTTTAAATAAAATCTCGAGTTAACATTTTTTTGTCATGACGTCACAACTCGAACTTTAAATAACTCGAGAAAATAACTCGAGAAAAATATCTTGAGAATTGCCTGCCTCGCAAGATATGTTTTGAAAAGTTCATTTCGTTTAACGATTTAATTAACGTTCCATATTCCATTGTATCATATCACTTCAGGCTTTAGAAATGTCGGCCATAATTGCTAGCGTAATTTCACCTTTATGTATTGCCGATTTAATACGTCGTGAATTTTCAATAATGTTTTCGTTGTGCTATGGCCACTCCAAAAGTCAGATTGAGTGTCATTTATATTTTCCTGTGGTTATCAATTATACAAAGAGTATGTATTTTCGAAATCACTGGAAGAACCGAAATTGGTTGAAATTCGTTAGAAGTATAAGCAACATTTGATCTTGGATTTGATCGGGCAAATTCTTGCTGTTTTCCAAGCAGTTGGGAATGTAGAGGCGATGCACAGCGGTGTTTACAATGTGAGTAATCGGAGATGTTAAGTGTTCTATGGCATTTCGGGAATGTTGTTATGCAGCAAAAATTCCAATTCTTGTTTTGAGCAAAACAAATAACAATTTAATATATTTTTTGCTTGTCCGAATAGCAAGAAATCTTTTCTAAAACCAAGATTTTCTAAAAGATTTAGATTTGTATAATCATACAATACAAAACGACTCATTGTTTAACCATTTCATACTGATATTCGATAACAAGTCTTTACATAGTAAGTGAAGTTACAGATTAAGTTACCAGGCGACACATCTACGTTGTTTTAACGTTTCAAATAAGTCGTTGGTGATGTTGAAACAACCCTTAAGTTTGGATGAAAATGAAACGACGTCATAAGCATGAATCGGATATGACGACTACTAACTACAACAGGACACAACACTGCCATAGTCAGTTGGAAAATCTAAATCGCAATTGTTAAATAGAACTTGTCCCAAGAAAACATTCCAACCTATCGACAACATACCGATAAACAAAGTTCTCACTTTCATTGTCCACCATAATATTCTTGCATTGGTTATTCATCTAGTTTTAAAAGTTTCATAAGTTCTCATTGACCCTCTGAACACAAAAAATTATGTAAGATCCAAGTAACCAATTGTTATGCTATGATTAAACTCTAACGGCAACCTATCCTCTTGTTCTTGTTCCTCAGCAGAAGATCTGTAACTTCAACTTCATCACTGTTACAACAGAACTTTTGTTTCTTTCCCCATTATCACAGGCAGATCTAGAGGGTATGTTGAAATTTGTGGAGAAGAATGTTGGCTATTAAACTATAAAAGAAAAAAACGTGCAAGTAATCCCATTGGTGATAGAGACTGAAAACAGAAATTAGGTTTATGTGCTCCTCCACAATTTTGGACATACCCTACATCCGCCGTTTATCTTGGAATAAACAAACGAGGGAGTGCTCATCATGTTGATCATCATGCGTCATTTTGCAGAAGCAGAAAAAAAATTCGTTTCTGTAAGATGTTTTATTATTATAGTTAAAAAGTGCAACCATGTTTATTTCATATGTAAACAAAAAACAAAAACAAATATATTACAATTTTTATTTGCGAAGCTTTTCGTAATTCAAGTCAGGCAAACATTTTTGCATTCCATTCTTGTTCAACTTTTCATAGATATTTATCAGACCTTGCGGAGCATGGGGAACTCTGGACCATAAGACGGTTGTTTAAACCGAAATTTGAGTAAAGGTCTATTTGATCGTATGGAAATATTGATATACATGCTACAATAGCAGGAAAATGAAAAAATGTGTAGCTATCAGAATGTTTGAAACCAACTTAGAAAAGGAAAGAACGTAATGGATAAAATTGGAGAATAACGGAGAACAACGGAGCAGACAGATCAAGATAGATACAAACAATTACTTTCCAATCACATCATACAAAATTTTCTTTTCGCTTTACCATTTTAACCAACATTCAGTGGTGATCAAATTGATGTCGTCATGCTCAGTGAATAATTCATTCGATGACCTTGATCCTCGAAGACATATCAGCTGTCTTTTCAACAAACTAAAATTCAGCCGACAACGGATCCAGTTTTTAACTTTCGACAGGTTTTCATTTCTTTTTTCTGCAACTTTTTCAGCCAGGCGGTTGAGGAAGGTAGAGCATTCACGTGACATATCTCCGAAGCAAGTAAATACCAAGGGCGTGATGAACGTGCCTTGGTCGACCTGATTGACTAGTCTGGTGCATGCTCTCTTTCTTCTTGTTGCTCGTTATTTCTGTGTTCAGCACTAAGTGATTGGGATAAGTGGACTCTAGATAAGTGGACGTACCCAAAAGCCACGTGCTGCTACATCTACGTGAGCGTTATCAGATTAAATTGTAGATAATCGCAGGTCTTCGCCAACTCTTGCAGGATTGGTTATGTTGCAACATCTTTGCAGCATTCAGAAAGCATGTCAGCTGTGAAATCTCTGACTTCATTGTGGCGAATGGAGATAAATCTACGTTTTTGGACAGGAAAGTGCATGATCAAGCTTGAATGGAGCTCCACAGACGCATAATGAGGGAAGACGCTTCAGCGGTATATTATAACGAATATAGAGGCTGTCCCAAAATTCTTGTTAAGAAGAAAACCGTTTTTTTATCCTTGCTTCTATTGTTCATTTTCTCGATTTTAAAATCCTTTTTTCGATTATTTTGCTCGACTTCAACTGTTTTATCTTAACTCTGTTGTTGCTCTTTCACTTTCTTTCCCATGGACTCAGGTACTGCGCTTGAGTTGGTATATATTCTTGCTAACTTCGTTTCCCTGGGTCAAACTAAGCCACCATATGTTACAGACAGAGCGAATAATTTCCGTTCTTGGTGGTTACATATGTAGCCATGAAGAGCGATTTCAAAAAGGTTTCCCTGATTGTATTTCTCTGAGATGTCGGGAACAGTTCGCATAAAATAAGTAAATTTATGTTGATATCCAAAGACAAAAGCTGCATAGACAGAATGGGGATAAGCTATAGCTATCTTTGATAGTAATTCAATTTCTTTTGCCCATTCCTTTACGTTCCAAATTGCATACTGCTTTACGTTGTCAATAATGACAGGTTTTCTCTTGTCTATGATGCGGCTATTACTCATCACAAACACTTCTTCCAGCAGCTCCAGCGTGATAGTCTTCTTAAAACCGATAAGAACCCAGCCAAACTCCATACAACAGAATCCATTTAAAGCAACCAGTTTGTGATTTTAGTCCTTTTAGAAATTCAAGTCCTCCGCCAATCGAATCATTCTTGGCAATTTGTTTGTTCATTATTCCATTTTTGAACTAGCGTCGTATTTTCTAACTTTCGCTTTACAGCTGGCATGATCAATCGTTTATAACACTAACGTGAATTTCTATGAGGCAAAAATTATTTCCTTCATTCGAATGAATTGCTGACTTTGTTGCCTGGAAGAACTTAATGATTTTTAAGATGTGGAATTTGGCGTTACTTCAAAATACAAGTTCGAGATAGGGAGAGAAAACCGATTGGGGACCAAAATATTTGTTAGAGATAGGGAGAAATTCGAGATAGAGGGTGTTCGAGACAGAGAGAGACCACTGTATATTGAATATATTGAATCGTTTGCGTAAAACGAGGTTGTGTTAAATGTATTCTTACCAGATGTGATATTCTTTGATATTTATTCTGACGGAATATGAATAGGTCTTGTAAGATATAAAACACAGTATTGATATCGCGGAAGTTTTAAATTGCATAAATAATTAACTGAAACATATTCTATATAAATACCTAAAAATGACCCACGTGGTTGCCGCGCTCCCCGATTTTTACTCGTTTAACTACGTCACCTTTTCGATTCACAATAATTCAAGGTTGACGTAGATTCAAAAGTCTTAAAGTAGATTAACAGTAGTGAACAAGACACACAAAGAAAATATTCTTTTTCATCTAGTATACACTAGAGGCTATTTTCAAAAGTTTTCTCCTTCATCATGCACAAAAGTAGTAATCATCCAAGCAATATAAATGGGAGAAAACAAGATGATATAGGAAGAGTATAAATGGAATAAAACATTTAAGGGGGTGTTCATATGGATTAAAATTACCTCGGTAAGCGGGATAACTTTTCTACGCTTAGTCAGCAAAATTTTGGATTTATTTTTATTCATATACCGTTATGTTATGCACGCGCAGGTCATTTCCTCGCTTACCGAAATTATTTTCCATATGAACAGAACGAAACTTTTTTGTACATCGAAAAGTTTTCCCGCTTACCGAGGTAATTTTTATCCATATGAACTGCCCCTTAGTATAGATAACTGGAAAGCATAACTCCTGGTAACACGAATGTCCATGGGACCGACGAATATTGTTCGAGATACCGAATGTTCGAATTATGGAGTGTTTTTACTTAGCTCACGCAAACCCGTCCTTGCATTGAATACAGTTGTATATTTCCAAAGTATGATATTTATGGCATATTTTTATTAAATAATTTTTGTTATAACTTTTTGTACTAATAATTAGCATGACCTTGGGGGAAATTTGGGGTTAAGAGTCCGAGTTTCATTTTGTCGGTTCAAAAAGAAACGATGTTTCTATCAACTGATTTTAATGCTGTTTCAACGTCACAACGCGTCTCAATAACAAACTTTGATTCCATTGACGAAATTTCGACGCTTTTTCTACGTTGAAGTTACGACGTTTTTGTCATCGAATCATCATCGGCGCAAATTTATACGTCATAATAATGACGTCATTTCGGCCATTAAATTTTGACGTCTTAATAATAATGCTGGACAACTTATTCCGACACAGTTTCATTGTCAAAATAATAACGTTTTGTTTCTGTCAATTTGGTTTAGTAGTTGTTAAATGTATAGTTCGTCGTCTCAAATGTCTCAAATATGGACTGAAGCGTAGCTAGAGCTCAGTCAAAATTTGTGGAGGAGAGTTAAAGTCATTTAAAGTAGAAAAGGAAAATGTCCAAGTAACCTAATCGACACTTAAGACCGAAAAGAAACATCATAACGTTGGAACTCCTCCACTCCACCTATTCAAATGCTACTGAAATTTCTTTCTTTCATTGAAGACATTAGGAAAATAATTTTGTTAATAATTGCCTTTAGATCTGACTTTAATAAGTTAGCTTATAATGTTGTCAAAACTGACAAATTTAAGTTTATTGATGAATCACATGGTCGGATGAAATGTAGAATCACAGTATCAATCTATATTAATTTTTTTCTTTTAAGTATTTTTTTCTCTGCATTTCTGAAATTTTATTTATGATTACAGATTTCGTATTTTGATCAAGAAACTTGTGATTTAGTCATATAAGATGTCTTTAATGTTGTCTTTTATGTGAAAACATTTTTACAAACTTTATATTGTATCATATATCATTTTTATTCGTTCTTTTCCAGAAATGAAAAAAGAAGAGAAATTGTACGCAAAATCCAAAAAAGAAAAAACGATTGGCCAGTGGGCACATGGACGGCCCATGAAGGTTCAGTTAGGACGTCCCGGAGACGACCCGGGAACGTCGAAAGTGCAGTCTAATCCGTCCGCCCGAATAGGATGTCCAATAGGGACTTGAAGAGGACGTTCAAAAGACGTCCTTTTGACCAAAGGACGTCTAGAAAACATCCACAGTGGTACGTGGACGAGAGGACGTCCGCGGGACGTCCGAAGGACAGATGCGTGCGCACTGGGTGGGGACCAAAATATTTGTTCGAGATAGGTAGAAGTTCGAGATAGAGGATGTTCGAGATAGAGACAGACCACTGTAATTCATATAAAGAGAAATTGTCAAAGACAGATTCCTTTTGAGTGCAACCAGTGGTCATGAGAAAGAAGTGCTTCAAAACTTTTGCTGATTCCCATTTGTTGTTGTAACCCATCATATGCAAGGTTAAAGACAATGTGTTGTTATACATATAGCAAAATGTGACATCATGATGATCTCAGCACATGAGCATAAACAATATAACAACAGGTGAGAGACAAGAAAAGGAATTGTTGTATTGTTTGATCTTCATTAAAGTAGCACAGGAATTATCGTTGGTCATTCCCAGTGGGCACAGGGACGTCCCATGGACGTTCGATTAGGAGGTCCCGGAGGCGACCCGGGGACATCGAAGTGAAGTCTAATTCGTCCGCTCGAATAGGATGTCCAAGAGAAAAACCCCACGGAAATCCAAAAATTCAATTTTATCCGTTCACTTTTTCACTGAGCAACAAAGTTGAAATCCATATAGCCAAACGTGAAAATCTGCGTTTCGACGTCTTACACGCGTTATGCACAGCGATTACTGAAAAGCGTGCTTGGATAAATGGTTATCATGCAGACATTGGCTCTTTTGAAAAGTATGGTATGTTTATGATAAAAACTGTGATGGTAAATCATCAAAAGTGTTTTAAATGTGTGTTGCCATAATTGGGTAACTGCATTTTTGTTGGTTCTTGTGAAAAGCGTGCCTTTTGTTTGTTTCTTGAGGTAATGTCATGTAGTTACGTGCCTTTATCCATGCGCCATTATATATATTTAATTGCACATATCATTTAATTATGTAATTGTTAATTTCTTTGTTGGGCGAATTTAATACCGACAAAGACCTTCACCGTTTTTAACAGTTTGACTAAAGGATGCATGCATTCTAGAATATTTTCATCACTGCTTTGTCAGCGAAAAAAATGAAACCCAAAGCAATGAAAGTTTAAAGATTTGTAAATGCTATCAAAACAGGATAAAGGCATACAAAATACTATATTATCCTTCCAGTTTGGTTTTCAGCGCGAGTGCAAAAGATAAATTCACTGATGATCTGGGATTTTTACGTGCGAGAGAACATGTATCTGGGTTATATAAACATGAATTCAGGAAAGGTGTATTGACATTTTTTTTCTTCATTGGACGTCAATTTATTAGTTTTTGGAATAATTTAGGTAAGATATACGATAAACTATCCCGTAAACTAATTTATTTTAAGAAGTTTTGAGTATAGTTTATCTAATAATTTACCATCACCTAACGGGACCTTACGATTATGAGCTATCATTAATCGCAGACGATTTAAGTGTTTTTACGACAAATGAGAGCAATGGTGAACTGTGATGAAGTGGTGGCTGATGGAAATTGTTTACGTAAACTGAGTGCTCGGAGAATAAAAACCTTTAAATTTTTAAAGACTGCTTGATATTTCGTAATTCCTAAATCCAATTAAATAATCTTTAATTTCAGCCACAAATTTGAGGTCAACATTAGAGGTCAACACAAGTTCAAAATATATTTCAAAATTTAAGGCGAGGAAGAAAAACACCGGAACAAAAACTGCAGACTCATCTGAGAGATCTAAAAGCATTTCCCTGTAAAAAAAACAACAACATTAGTATTTATTATTTATTTATTTATTTAAAACATATTTATACAGGGTGGCCTCTTCAACTTATAAAATAAATTGCTTTCAACGAGGGCCCTGTACTGAATAATAAAAATAAATAATAATAATACAAAATAAGCAAAAATTATTAGTCGTTAAAATCAGTAAAAAACGGCCATTTAAAATCCCACGCTTTCGTAAAACGCTAATTACCATTACGTAAACGTAATGACCAAAAAGGCATCCGTCAGCCAAAATATTTTAAACGCTTGACGTTCTGTTGAACAATTTTGCAGATTCATTTTCCTTTATGCAAACAATGTTTTAAATGATTCATTTTGCGGTTTTAAAGTATCACGTTTCATATCACAGCTAGTTGAGAATAGTTTGTAAACGCTTATCACAAGTTTTTAGCTTATAATTTCATTTATAAGTTTGAAAACTCTGTAAAATGCCACGTTGCAAATGCTGTTGTCAGTAATTTCAGTTTCGGGTGACTTAGATGTAAACTAGGAACCGAAAGTACATTCTGAAAAGAACAAAAAAGAATTTACTTTTGTTGAGAGGGTTTTCTTCTGTTTTGTGAGGACTCACTCTGGCCTGATGCTATTACCTTTAAAACACTGAAAAGTATGTTTAAATATCTGGTGAAATCACTCGGCTGCCAGTCTGATAATTTTTGGCTTCTTACATGAAAAACGATGCGGAATCTATTAATGATTAACTGATAAACAGAAAAAAAAAAAAAAAGATTGAGATTATGAAAACAACGATTGAAATATACCAGCAATCAAAATATAACTGGACGCTTTTGTTGGCCATTCATAAAATAATAAAGTCAGCCTTTTCAAAAAGGATCAGTCACCTATATAACATTTTGCAATTGAGGTTTCCCGCCTGCGTTTACACGTGACAGCCATTATTAAAACCCATAATAGTAGACTAGAGAAGGAGGCACGCATATTATTACATGCGTACATATATAGAAGAAGTGTATTTATATTTCTAACCCCTGCAGACCCCTGTGAATTCGAAATTTGAATAATAAATAAGGGCAAAAGTATCAACATTTTTGACAAACATTTTTCTCTTTCCTCTAGTGTTCGTTCCTGTCTTTAAAATGTTTGTTTTATTAAATAATGTATAAAAAACAACACAACAAAAAACAGTATACGTTCAAACAATAAACACATATACATATACACCTCTTTCAATAACGTCAGTCACAAAGTTGAAATTATAATGACTCTCTACAAGTAAACGTTGTTTTTTTTATATCTTTCAAATGCCTTGAAATAGTCAGCCATGAAACAAACTCCTTGCTTCTGGAAAAATCTACAAGACGTAAAGAAAATGAATATCTTTCACTATTAGAATTTTTGCTCCTCGCGTTATTGCTCAAGTGATGAAAACTGTCGTACACAGTCACGCGTTTAGCTCTATTTTCTCAATGGCCACATATTAGTAACCTATCATTATCTGGTTCAACATCCAATATCCATATCTTTTTTTATTGATTGGTTTTATATGACAGGTGATAAATTAGAATGAATCTCATCAAAAGTGGTTAATTGTAGAAACCATAAAAATACGATTAATATAGCTTTTGCAAATAAGTCCCCGCTGTTTCTATGACAATCTTGAATCACCCAGACACCGCAAAATTACGTTCCAACTAATATTTTTAGATCATGGTTTGTCAATTCTTATTCATGGGTTCACCAATTTGACCACGTGTTTGTTTGCCATTATTGTATTTGTTCACAGAGGAAGTTGAATCTTCCATTGTGATCGAGAAGATGCGAATTTTCCTCGATTAATCAGATGTATCATTCACAAAACAGAAAACAAAGGCTTTAATCGAATTAATCTGTTTGTTGATACGAAATTTTCGTGCCTCCTGCTCATCAGATAGTAGCCATGTTTATAAAAACATTCCTCTTGATAAATATCATTACGTAACACGGTTATCAGTGTTCATAAAGCATTATTATCGGATTCAAAAAAAAAATTACCCTGGAAACTAAACACAACAGTTTTTCACTAGTATTTTTGTCATATTTGCGATGATAAAGTGCCGTTTACACTATTCCGTTAATTGAACCGATTTTAATTTCTGCGACAAATCCAATTGTAAAAACAAAGAAAAATCGATCGAATTTAGACTATTTGATTTGTAATAAAAACTTAATACCAGTCGAGTTAATCGAATATCGTAAACGCAGTCATTTGAATTGCTCCTTTATATTTCGTTGAATCCGCGCACCGTTGAACACAAACGCGTTTAAAATACGTCTTTTCTCGTCTCCTAGACGGATTTCGACCACATAAAGACCTCTTTAAAATTGGGATTAAGATTTTTGTCATCTTCAAAAATAAAAACAACTAAAACTGGTCGAAAAATGACGTCTTTATGACGTCAGTAAGACGTCTCCTTGTCAGTACGTCTTTAAAACGTCCCTGAAACTACTGAAGACGCCCTACTGGTCTCCAAAAGACGTCTCAATCAACTGTTGTTTACTCAATCAGAAGCAAACTATCAAGATTGCTTAGTTTCACAATATGACACGTGTCAGATGGGAAAATATCGGTTTCAATAAAGTGCGGTTGTATTGCTCCACCTTCAATTACCATGCATGGAAAATAATGGTGCATTCTTTGTTCATCTCTAGCAAAGCATAGATAATGCCTTTGTTTCCAGAAAATTCTTAACAATAGCGGATCTGACCGCTTCTATTTTTAATATTCGCATTTATAATACTACCATTGATATATTTTGACAGTTTTCCTTTCGTATTAGAAGACCATGCAAGTTTGCTACGATGACGTTTAGTGGCAGTGGATGCAAAAGGGATATGACATTTTGTTAACGCCCAATAAACAGTTGAAATTCTGCAAAACAGGATATTCGTTGATGCACACCATAATAGTAAACAAGTCCGTTAAGTATCAATTAATGACCAGGTTAATTAAATTGATTAAGCAGAATGATTAAGCGGTAGGAAACTCGATACAAGTTTGACGTCATTAATATACTCTAATAACAAAATATAAAAGGCCTGTTACCAGACCTTCGAATCGAAATTGGATAAAGTACTGTTTATTTATTTATTTATTTACTTTAAGCATAACTAGTAAGAGTTCGAAATCCATTTAATGTAAACAAATTGTTTAGTATCCGATTTTAAGGTAACCGTGCGTGCTCACCGTCATTACTCAAATTTCAATCATAACTTAATTGGCCGGTTTGTTATATATACCCACGTTCCATTTAAAAGGATCCGTGCATCTGACGACAGTCAAAATAAACAAAGCCTACATTTTAAATTCCCGCCATTTTTTCCCTGAAAAACTAAAACTAAAATGCAAAACATTTTAATAAAAATAACAGGAGTATACGCAAGAATATGGTCTGTCCATAGTTATTAGAAAATTGTTTTGGAAGCCAATTGTCAAGTTCTATTGTCGGTATTTTTAACTTGAACTGTCTTAATTGTAGTTTTTTGTGCACTCACATTGATCACATGATAGTAAATAATTGGTGTGGATTGGTTGTAATTTGTCATGTGATCGAAGTAGGTGCACAATCAGAATATAAAACAAAAATTTCACAATACTGTTTTATAATAGGTTTCCAGACAAGGGAATATACTAATGACTATGGTTTTGTCCCACAATAATGTCGCTTTGGAAATGACGTTATAGTCTCTTGGGAGAGAAGAAACAAAGAAGAACACACTTATGATTACAAAACGCATATGTCACGTTTTTTATAATCGTATCTTGTAAAAACACGTCATTTTGTGACGTAGTTTTTCCACTCGTTCTTTTCAACAAGGCGACGTCACTCTTGCTTAATCTGTAAGCAATCTATGTAAAAATACTTTAGAAAACAATACTCAAAAATAATATTGTAAGGGCCAGTATACACTATATAATAATTTTCTTTTTTAATATTTTCAAGTGTACCATAAACGGTTTGGGTGTTGATTTCAACATCGTTCTTTTTTATAACGCAAGCGCATAACCGCTTTTACGATTTCCAAGTAAAAGCCTTTCAAATGATATCTCCAAATGGACTCGACAACGTGTATATCGACCTTATGTATATTACTTTCGTTCTCAGACCTCTTTTGTTTATCTTACAATAAGTGAAATTAAAGCTGGTAATTACTTGATAAAAGCAACCTTAAAAAGGTTAATGAAATTCATTTCACATGAGAATAGGGAACAGTAAAGTTTCGAGAATAAATTTAATATACTCACTGAGAAAAGTAATATAAAAGCTGAGAGAAAATAAAAACCTTTCTCTTGGAAAAACAAAGAAACGAGTAAAACTAGTTGTTTTGTTTCCAATATAGACTGTACAAGAAGCTTAAATATGTCAACAGATGATTTATCAAAAGGCATGTCTGCAGAAGATGTATCGAAAAAACATGTCACATTTTGCATGGAGGAGGACGAACACGTAATTAAACTGGAAAAATTATGTGCTCGCTTGAAAACAGATTGCTTTTACGGTTTGACTTGCCGATACGCTCGGAGTTTATTGAAAAGAGACGGGGCGAATAAATACTCGCGTCCCAAATGCGACGAGAAAAGTGGACTCGTAAAAAAGATGTTTGGCGGGAGTAGGGAATGGTCAAAAAGGGACTGGAATCGAGTGTTTAACGGAAGAGGTGACGACGTTTATTGTATTGTACGAGATGGACAGAAGTCATTAGTGAGAAGGAAAGAGCTGGTTCGTGGAGATCTGGTCTGCTTACAACCGGGAGAGATCGTACCGGCCGATATGAGAGTTATATCCTATGATGGCGAGTTAATAGTAGATAATCGAGTCATTACTGGAAACTCGGCTGAATACAAGTCGATCAGTGCAACTTCCCATGATCCTTTGCTCAGTCAAAACATGATATTCGCGTGTACTGAGATTCTGCGTGGACGATGTGACGCTATTGTGTTACGTACAGGAGACGAGACTGTATTCGGAGAGTTGACACAGTTCGCGACAAAAGTGCGGTTCGTTAAACGTCGTAATAGCCCGTCAACGTCTTCAAGCCTCGGTAGTTTGTCGTTACCCAGCAGTTCGAACCTATCTGACGTTAGCTCTGAGAATTTATCTCAAGCTACGAGTTCTGTAAGCTTGTGATGGTGATTTGGTCAAGGCATCATAAAGTTTACGATAACAATAAACAGTTACCAATAAAGTGTGTTAGTCTGAAGGAATTGAGATCTGTGTGTCATTTTGATTTCTTGTGAAAACAAACACGAAAATAATAAAGTCCTTTTTTTGTTTTTAATAATACTTCCAAATCATGGATGGTTTTACTAAACAGAATATTGCTTCTTTTGATTTGAATAATCAAAAGCCAATTTAATTGCGTTTTCTTCCTAATGGCCATGGTTATGATGCGAGAAGCTCTGCACAATTAAATAGTCATGAAGTTTGTGGAGTCATTCTTTTCTTTGTTTGGTACTGAAGAACACACGAAAACTTTAATTTCTAAATATTTGTATCTGGAATACATCTCCCCTCGCTCTTTTCTATGTACATTTATTCCAAAGAAGAGAAATTATTTATAAACGAGATAATTAAAGAAAGTTTGTATCGGTACGCTGTATTTATATATCTAACTGATGAGAAAATATATTTTATCTAAAAAAACGTATCGTAAAATATATTTAAATGTAAAAGAAATTGTAGATTGGATTGAGAAAAGAACGGGATGTTTTTATCACTGGTGAATTTTCTGTGAATATCCCTCTCTATGTGCCTTGGTGATTGAGATTGTTTTCGCCATGGGAATTGGTTTTATTCAAGCGATTTATAATTTTTCACACCAATGGGGGGTATAGCCATTCATATGTGTTTATTTTCAATGATCGGATCCCTCGAATGTTTTTTTTTGTCGAAATCCATGGCGGATTGAATAATAGTAGTCATTAAAATGGCAATTGATGAGATCAAATGGGCTATGGACGAACCATCATACAGAGTGACTGGATTTTGGACTGTACGCGAGTTAAAGATAGTTGTTATTGTAAACATGTTTCGCCTTTCTTTTTGATAATCTGCCCTCAAAAATCTGTAAAATGAGTCTTTTTTTTCCTATGGAATTCCACAGGAATTCCCTTCAACAATACACTGCTTTTTAATACTGTCTCAGTTGTAAACGTCATTTCAGTGTTACAGACATGCTGGTTCTTGATATGAATGTGAAAAGAAAGACGTGATCGAAATTAGAGTCAAGAATTTGGAAGGGCATACATGGGTGAAGGGGTGGCTGGTAAGGAGAAAAAAGGAGTCTCAGCTATTTTGCACAAACACAAAATCGTTTGATGATTGTAGATTTACTTGAATATCAAATGTGCATTTTGGCATTAAGTTAACTGTTACTATAAGAGGGTTTTCTTCATGTTTTTTTGAAGCAAAAAGAACTGCA
The DNA here is from genome assembly GCA_039566895.2 of Turritopsis rubra. Taxonomy (NCBI): domain Eukaryota; kingdom Metazoa; phylum Cnidaria; class Hydrozoa; order Anthoathecata; family Oceaniidae; genus Turritopsis; species Turritopsis rubra. The sequence continues at coordinate 9,394,819 of CM077623.1, forward strand.
TCATGTCTAAGGCATCCAAACATCTCTACTGTCATCCAAGAACCATTCAATTGTTGCAAAAATAATTGTGGCCTAAAACTTTCTTGTATTTCTTGTTTGTCTGTAGTCGGTATTCAACAGATTATGTTGATAGCATAAAAAACTGATTAACTATTTGTGAGTCATTGATACTGATCAAATAAGGGATATAATGGAAACTGCAGTTAATCCTTCCATTCAACTATTGGATGAATAAGGAGACAGATTCGAATACAATATGTAATTTTACATAACTTTCACGTGTCGTGCAAGATAGATTATAAAACGTCAATCAATCAAACACGATTTGCATTTTGACAGTCTTGACTAAAAACTATTCTACATTTCGTTGTTCATAGTTTTTGTTTTGATATCGAGATCCCCTTTTTGATTGGTTGTTGCTACTGGTTTTGCCAACTTTGTTCCCATGCGTTTAATCATCATATTGTCTGGTGGGACCAAACGAATTTCTTCTTCAATGGTAGTATTACATATTAAACTTCAGGAAAGGATCATCACATTTTATTTCCGATATTAATTTACTCCTGTTTCCTGATCAAGCCATAGTTTAATTGCATAATTTCCAATAGCCTAAAATTCAACAGAAAGCAGGTTAAAATAATATCAACGTGAAACAACTCAAAACGCTCAAGACTTTCAGAAACCGTTTGACCCCTAAAATCAAGCCTCCTTGGACGATTTTTGGAAAGGCGATTTCAACGCCCTATTTATATACTACCCATACTATGACAGACAGATTTTGTTATCTTTTGTACCAGATAACAGGCTAGGTAGGATTAACTTGGAAAGATATTAATCCACATTCTTTGATAATACTCAGACTGTCGCTCTGCAAATTCACTTAAGATACGTTCTTGAATGCTAAGAAATATTCATTCATGTCATAGGTACCATGCAACTGTAACCGTAAGAATTCATGGGAGGAAAAAATTTACTTCAGGGACGGTTTGAACGATTGTTGAATTGACTAAAGGAAACACATTTCTTTCTGAATAACGTTAGTACGAAAGATATATTGGGTCACCAAAACTAGCAGGTAACATCAGAAGTCAGAAATTTGCTTCGTCATCAAATGGTTTGCAAACATAGCCTCGCTTTTGATGCGCTACTTAATCAACCTGTCAAAATTTCCAATTACTTGCAAATTGATTAATTGGACAATACATTTTGGTAATAGCTCTTGAAGTCTTTTATTAGGATTTCTGCGTCCACGATTATTTTTTTGATATTTGATAAGATACATAATACCATATGCATGCCATAACCCAAATCTAAGATTTTACAATGAAAATATCTCGAAAACAACGGAGAATTTCGAAAACTGATAAAAAGACTTGATAAACACAAATGATTAAGTAACAGAGCTAGGATCATACAATGATCAATAGTTATTAATTTTGCAGAAGCAGTTTTATTTTCTGGTTTGTGTCGCAACTTAGGTAACAAAGACTTTGCTGTTTCTACTAATTATGGGTCCACATAGCTTTTCTGTCCTTATTGCGTCTAAAGAAATCATATAGAATAATAAACATACTTTGATTGTTAAGGGAAGTAATATGGAAACTGGAAAGTTGTAACAAAAAAGAAAAGAACTTTCTAGACGTTGAATCACAGACTTTATGTCAGTTTGGTGCACCGATATTTTCACGTGACTATCGCCTTGTAAATTATGAAACCTTGATTTTTTTTCTTGGACAGCTTATAAAACGGCTTGGTTTCATGAGCTGATAAAATTATATAAAGATTTCAAAAGAACCAGTTGTGACTGGTATGAACAAAAGAAACAGCTCATTTGAAATATGCTTTCCTATCTAGATTATTAATATGAACATTTTGTTGCAAGTGATAACAGTGGTATTGATTTTGCATGAAAAAATGACAAATAAAATTGAATTCTGGACACTTTTACTTTGTTTTGCACTTATTTTGATCACATGACAGTAAATTATTATTTTGCATTGGTTGTAATTAAGTCATGTGATCAAAGTAAACTATAAATAAACAATCAATAAACTATCAATTATCCAGACCAGGAAATTTTGTAATGACTATGGTTAAGATAGGTTAATGCTCACAATAAAAAAGGACTAATGTGTGAAACTATTTTTTATCTTCGATGATATCAAAAAATGTTGGTATAGGGGAGTGCGAAACAAACAATGGTGGTTACTGCGGTAAAATTTATCGACTAAGTTTCAAATTAAATGAGTTTTAACCACAAAATGTCTATTTCCAATATTTATCATCATAACAAATTCAATTGGGTTTTTAGAGGAATATGGTTCTGTTGTTAGAATATACTGCAAAATCTTTCCAATGTTCTTTTTTTAAAGAGATTTTAGACTGTCAACATCATTAATTATTTTGTTAGCAAAATCCTCTATTGGAAACTAGTCTTTTATTAACTTCAAAAATGTAAAACATCTGGAAAATGCTTTTTTTAACGTGACTATTAAAAACTTGATAAATACTCTATCCTTTTAAAAACCACAATAGGAGATATACTCGTACACTTTGTGAAACTATTCAAAGAATGGTTTCTTTCTTTGAAAGGGGTATGAGGAGCTGTTTCACATCGCAATACCAGCCTTGCATGCAGCGCCGTGTGTAACATGCCCTTTCCTAATAACGATAACCCTGAAGTTTTTCAAAGTGAATTATTTCAAAGTGAAGGCTTTGAAGAAATTCACTTTGAAAAACTTCACAGTAGCTACTTGTGAAATTCTTATCGACGGATTCGATAAATTTTCGCGATGAAGTAGATTCCTAAATTATTATTTTTATTAATTCGTTATGAATTAATCAACGCATTTCTTTTCTACCACTATATCCCAATATTCTGCGTATGTTAATATATGTGTGTGTGTGTTATAATTCAGTTAAGGATTAGGTTTTAAAACCTACTGTTGAAAATTGAACATTCCTTCCTAAAAAGATCAGCTTAACAGAAAGGCTGTCGCTCTCTTTGTAACAAAGGAACCAGATGAGTTCTGAGTACAAAATTACGCAACAGTTTTTTCATGATAAAAGTATCCCTTGACGAGATTTCTTTCCATTAAATGTTTAGAATGTCATAATCGATTTTGTTTGTATAATGGTTTTAATGGCATTCTTTTACTGAAAAATCAAATCGTAATCCAAATCAAATTTCACAATCAATTTTTTTAAAGTTGGATTTGAAAAGTGTCAAATAGTGTCGCCCTTTTTTCTCTGTAAAGCTTGGTTCACATGCAGTTCGAAATGTTCTCAAGATACTTATTTCATTCTAGTCTTAAGTCGTTGAGACGGTTTTTGACTAAAATCTGTTCTGCTGAGACTAATTCGAAACGGTCTAAATGATCTTGAGGCCAGCTCAGAAGATGAGTTTGAAATAGTCTTAAGACTTTGAGATCGTTTTGAGTTGCATGTGAACTAAGCTTTAGATTTGTAATTAAAGAAATAAGTTTGTCAGCAGCATTAACTAAGCTGGTCTCCATCCTTTCATCTCAACCTCAGCACATAATCTATCGTTTTGAAATCTATTGTTTTCAAAATTCAAATAAAATTCATCGTACACATACAGAAGATCATGGAAGAAGCCCAGCCGGCACCCAATGATATTCTAACGTTAAAGAACGTTATTTTAAACGTTAAAGGCATACCAAACTACCCAGTGTCTATTTTTGATTTAGTTGGGTCCCAAGAAATTAAAATTTAAGCCCGAGAACATCCAAACAGAAAGTACTAACCTGTTTTCACTATAAATATAGTGTTTAAGTGCAAATTGTTTTCTAAAACGTTAAGATTTACCGTTAGGGTAACGTAACATAACGTTACAGCAACGTTGGACGAAAAACAAACGATACATTAACAATAATACTTTCGTTGGGTATCAGGTAAATGTTGTACATATGAGATCTCAAGGTCTTAAACTGATATAAGTTGACTTGCTTTTCATTTCACTAAAAAACAAAGAACATATTTTGGTTTTTATTACAACTAACGTAAGGAATCCAGTTATAAATTTTCTTTCTATAAATATTTCAAAGAAATACATCCTTCATTAGGATAAGACTAAATATTTAGATATCAACAAAGCATCTCTACTTTTTATTCCCTAGCAAATCCATTAGAAGTTTGAAATCATATACAAGTTTAACAAATAAAACAAGAAGCCGAGCTGCTTTCACACAGTAGCAAAAACAATTTAGAGCTCATGGAAACTTATTTAACGCCGATCTCAAGGAAAAAAAACTCCGAAAATCCTGCCTTATATAAATCATGTTATGGAAGACTGAAGTTGCCCTTCAGATGTTATCTCTATGTTTGACCTATGTTAGCTTTTTGCGATTTATTATGTTACAAAATAATCACAAGAAACTGTCATATTGTATATAATATATGTCAGAGTTTAACTTTTGGTAAGATTAAGTAATACACTGTACGAACTAGATATGTCCATCATTGGAATGGAAGCCAGAACATCAAAGATTCTTTTGAATTTCTTTTTTCCCAATCCTTTCACAAAGAAGTATTATAAAGGACAACTTGTTCTTGCTATTAATACCAAGTAAAATTAATTTTTTTTTTAACTCCATAATGCTATGATGTAAATGACAAAATTACCACCAGAAAATTCTTTTAAAATATTATCAACGTAGGAACTGTTTTTCAAAATCAAGAAAATTATTTATTTTTATTACTGATGACAGCTAAAGATGACTTTTCAAGTAACATTTTCTGTTGACAATTTCCATCTCCTTTTCACGTAATGTTACGGCAAGTCGTTCTTTTGGTGGTATTGGCACCCTGACTGGAGTTTGTCCTTTGCAATAACTGGATCAATCAATTAAAGAAGGTGGTCAAACCGCTCTGGTGATATGCGAACGAACTTGAAGATTGTTCTCTGTCTAAATTGGCCAAACAACGAATAGAATGCGCCAGTCTGTTTGCAGTCTGTTTTGAAATAACGGACGTACCCAAAACCTCCTCTTTTTGCATCCAGCATTAAATACATACGTCGCCGCCGACGTCGAATAATAACAATAGCCGCTGCAAATATGTGGTACAGATTTAGTTTTGCCATAATCTTCTACATAACTAATTTTTGAAATTTACTGTAAAAGATAATAATCAACCTACTGAGTAGTTATCTCTGGCTTTTGCGACAAGCTTATTTTGGTCGCAGCGATTGCTTGAGACCATTATAACCTACATGTGAACTGCATGGTTTTAAGGTTTAAAAATTTATAAGACCATTTTGAACCGATGTGAACATAAACTGCTTCAAAACAAAAGGACTAGTTAGTTTTGGTCTCGAGTTCGTTAATACCATTTTGAACCTTTTATCCTCATATGAACCAAGCTTTAATATTCATCGAGTCAACATTTCATAACTGGTTTGGTCAACATATGCAGTGGGCAAAATCTTCCAAAAGTGTCTGTGGAGGAGTGTTTTCTATAGGAATGGCAAGCAATATCGCCTGCTGTTTCAATAAAAAACATTCCCCCACAGAGACTTTTTGAAGATTTTGCCCACTGGGTATGCAGTGTTGTATTACTTTTGTAATTACTTTTTGGTTGCAAGTCATGGTGTTTGCCGTTCTGTTTAATACTAGCATATGCTTACAAATTACAAGGAAGATGGTAGCCGAGAATAATTTATCTTTCAAATACGAGAATACCTTTTTAAGAAAACTCGCACAGGTAGGAAAATGGTTAATTCATAAAAGATGCTAACTAACTGTTTTCACGGTTTCCAATTAATAAAGAAATTGATTAGACATTGTAGAATATCAGTGCAGACCTGTTTCTTGCGTTAATAATAAATTAAAGCTGTCCCATCCATAGCGATTTGCAATTAATTAAATGGAGTTAATGCAGTGGTCAAACCTAGATATTTACCGTATACGGTATACTGCATGAAACCGAAGTCTGTTCTGACAACCAAGTCAAAATACGACAGAAAAACTGGAAATTAGAAATTTAGAACAGATTTATGAATAAACCTGTTTTTTTTAAATGCCGATATTTTGCCGAACTATCCTAACCTGCCTCGTATTGATGGGAAAATTATCACAAATGGCGGTTCGCCAGCTATTTGCAGTAAAGCAAAATATATAATCAAGTAATTACCATGAAAAAAATGCAACGCAAAACGAGGCAGAGTGGGATTGTTTGACAAAATATTGGCGTTTAAACTGAAATTCGGGAAAGGTCTATTTCAAGAAAAAGGAGAATAGGAAAGAAAAACCTCAATAAGAAAATTCCTATAATGCATAGTTTAGTGCATTGTAAGATAAAAAGCTTAAATCTCAATTCCTTATACAGAAAAGGCAAACTTAATGTAAATAGTATAGATGAAGCCCTGGGGATGAGGTTGCAAAAATCTTAGACCAAATAAAAAAATGACGGAATTTTTTAAAGCCAACTTTTCACTATCTTTTAGGCACCCACATCCAGCTATGACTTTCAACTTTTATCATGTTTGTCTTTGGGGTTGGCGTTCCTATTCCTTACAAGATTGCCAAATATCATTCGTAACAGATTTGGAAATTACATATTCAAACTGTATCAATTAGTAGTTCTTTCAAATTTCCTTAGTTTTTGTTTTTTGGGTATTCTCATTAAAGCCTTTAATTAAAGCTTTTTCAGAAACTGTGTCCGTATGACTAAAGCTTCTTCATTTAGAAAAACCACGTGATATGTTTTGAACAAAGACTTAAGCGAAATCTTTCAGTTCAAACGAACTAAAGTTAGACAGTTCACTAAAGGCAGAGATTAACCAACGGAGTATGATTCACAACTAAGCAAAATGCAGACAATTTTCGGTGTTTCATGACGAAACAGAGTACAGATGCAAAACAATAGCGTTTATCAAAAGTGTAAGCATAAACTGAACAAACGATTTAAAAGCTTTCGTTACTTAATAAGTACCGTTTCAGAAAAGATATGGAAAGGGCATATTTGTTAGTTTGACACACTGTATGGAAACAAAGCTGAAAAACAGATCTGCTTCTTGATTCCAAGTATATTGTAGGGAATATGATCTTTCCTTTTTGTATATACATGTTTTATTTGCAACTTGGTTAGATCTTGTTATAATGATAACGATATTGATGTTTGGCCTTCCAGGGAAAATACACAAAGTGCTAATGTCTATTTAAAAAGATTCTTTTTTAATTGCTATGAAACTCTCGCCATCAATGATTTCTTATTTATACCTGTTCTTTCTCTGACACAGTTAAGTGTATGAGCTAAGCAGACTTTGAAATTTTGTAAAGTTAGACCAGGACAAAAGATTCCTAAGGAAATTATATAAAAACTTTTTACCAATCAGTGCCCAATCAAACTAAGACGTTGTTCAGCTATTCGCCTTCGGCTCGCAAAGGATACGAATAGATGGAATTCCCCTGTCATTTCGTATGAATGTTGCAATACATCTTTTCCGAAATAATGTTTGTATGTCGCTTCCCGACTCAGTTGTCCAACAGATATCTGTTGTACTGGTCTAACTTTACAAAGTTTTAAAGTCTGTAACTTGACGATATTTCATAAAGCAAACATTATATTTCTCTTACGGCTCTTTTTATTTAAGATTTTTATTTTGGTTTTGTTGTTTTGTTGTTTATCCTTGCTGGGCAATTCCTCTTTAGGCTAGGCTGTTGCTTAATTGCGTTGTTTTTTGACAGATTTCTTTAGACAGGACTATGTGGTATTTTTTTAGCGACTTCTCCAAAAACTGAATTTCCAATTTTTCCAAGTGAATAATGACTCCTCCAACAAAATAACGAATCCCTTAAAATGGTAAATCAATATCTGCCAGCAAAATAATCCTGAAAAGTGGAATACAGTGTTGGGTTTGATTTGATTTGAACGTTGGTGAAAGAATTTCTCCATATTAACACCACCGCCAAAAACAGCTTTGCCACCTTAAGAACACTGAAACTTTTACAACGCTTGCTCCCATTCAACCTCTCAGAAAACCACTTGCTGTTTCACTCGTACACTCAAAACTAGATTATGGAAACTCAATCTACGTTGGAACAATACCCCAATATCTCATCAAACGCCTCCAGAAAGTCCAAAACGCTGCCGACGGTTTTGTATATGGCAGGAAAGCTTACACGAAAGACGAAATTAATCTGTGATTGAACTCCCGATCATCATACGAATTTGTTATAGCTGCGTTTGCCTTCAAATCCATAACCAATGACAAAACACCTGAAAACCTCATAGTCGTAACACGCAACATAAACCACATAGTAGGCACAACTGACAAAGGAACAACACTAGAATGCAATGACACCCTCAAAACGTTTGAAGCGAAACGAATTTATAACAACCTACCGAAACCATTAAGGGACTGTCGAAAAATGAAGAACTTCAAATCTGAATGCAAAAGATATGACTTGGATAAAGCATTGGTTAGAAGTTTATAAAGTTTTAATATTTGCTGATATCGTCGTAATGAATTTAGATTTAAAGGGTTTTAACAGTTTAAAATTTCTTGGAATTTACTCAGAGACTTGTGTTAATGAATTGGGCGTTAGCTATCATCAAACATAATGGAGAATGGATGCTATACGCAGACGTTCACATAACATTGAATGGAATGGATCTTTTTTTCTTTTTTTTGTTGGTAATAAGACCTCTGCTGATTCTCATTAGGGCATGTCCGACGCAACCAGAATTTTTCAGGAGGTATGTTGTATTACCAATGGATTGAAACAGCATTCTTTTTTGGTGGTGTTGATGATAGCTACGCCTAATTCATCCATCACAGGGTGTTGAATCAATAAAGTATTGGAGATTCAGTTTCAAGAGACGTCCTCCCAAAAGGTGATCATATAGTCTTTCATAAAATATCAGTATGTAATGACAAATATCTGGACACCAAACTGTTCATACGCACGTGAGAAGCCGTTAGAATTTACTTCTTTTCCAATTTAAAGAGGCCGTTAATGTATAATTTCCAGACTAATTATTTCCCCGGTAAAACCGTTAATAAATGTTTTTGAAAGAGGGAGAATCATATCTTGACACTAACCCTAACCCTCATACTGACTCAAACAAAGATTTACACCATGACGTTTTCATGGTCTCAAAGTGGCAGATAAACTGTAAGGTTTTCTTTAAATTCTTTGAGCAAGTCAATACTGAATATACTGTCAAAGACTTCTCCAATGCTTTCATAAAGTATGGCTTCATAGAAGCTCGGAAATCAAGTTTTTTTTAAAATTCATAAAAAAATGGAAATGTATAAAAGTTTCCGGGGAAAATATCTTCGTCACTTCAAGAAAAGTAACTTTTCCATCTTGTGCCTTTAAATTTTCATTTCCCCAAATGCTCTGAAAAGTTCGCAAATTCAGATGAAAAAAAAAGGCATTTTCGGTAAGTCTCACTTTTTAAAAATGATCTCTGCAATTCAAGTGTCTGGCGAAAAAAGTGACCCTTTTACGCGAAGTAGTGATTATTGACTGTCATCCAGCCACATCAGGTAAAGTAATGAAAATAAAGGGTGAAAAAAACAAACTAAAAACACAGACAAAAATTGTAACCATTTTCAATGGTAATAAAACTTTGACGAAAGGATAGAGAGGACATGCAAGACTTCAAATCAATCATTAGGCTGTGGATGTTTTCTGTATTTTTTCTGCTTAAAAATAATCAATCTTCATATTTACAGATTCTTATTCTTCAGATATTGATCACGTCGTTTCTTGTCCCAAGTAGAAGCTGCCAGTTTCCGTCCAATTAAGTAAAAAGAAATAAAGACTATATGCGAAAAGACCATAAACGCTATGAACTGATTGGTTGACAGATGTTCCAGAAACGCGTACGGCCAATGGCCGTTTGCCTGCGCACAAACATACATCCAAGCGATGTAACCACAGCCGAGAGTTAAAACGTTAAGAATGACTCGAGTCATGGAAAGGTGAAGATAGTTGACACAAACTGCTGCTATAAAAACATATAAAATCGGGACGGTATGCATGAAGTGGTTATGCCAGCCCCACAGTGGCGATATCTTCCTCTGTTGTTCATTGTAGATCTCCTCCAAATCGACGGCGGCTATACCCCAAAACATGACAGGGACGAATGCCCCTAACGTGAAAGCCCAGAATGACATCAGTTCGTCTCGTATTCTGATCAAAACAGAAGCGCTTTCTTCCTTGATAGAAGTTTTGGATTCCAACGATTTAGTGATCAGTTGGACAGCATCTGCAAATGTTGCGAACGCGGTCGAAATCCACAGTAGGTGAGCAGTCAACAGTGTTAGATATTGATAACGGCCACCGTAACTGGCATAGGAGGGCATAATGTAGACAGTCCTATCGTAGTACATACCAACACAATACCACACAAAGCCGGTAAGATGGAATAGAAAGGACCATAGCGTGACAGACGGACCACATTTGTTTGGTTTAGCGAACATTTTTAATCACCTAAAAGACCAGAAAAAATGTACGTGAGTTTAGATTAACTCAAGGATCTTCTCTCCTACTAGAAAACAAGCAACCGTGATAATAGGCGAAGATATAAACGGTTACCATGGCGACCGTCACATGACTTGCATAGAGTTTAATAGAGTTTTTTTATTCTGCAAAATGATAACATTTGCTCTTATAATTAAAATCAGGTTATAAATATGTATTATTCACACCCCCGTTCTTAGTTTAGAACGTTGAAAGGTTTTTATATCTTTAACTCTTTTGTGACGTCATTGACGCGAATGATGTTTTTAACACGATTAAATCTGAAAGTGATATTTTGATATTCTTTTGATATTCAATTTCTGAATATCTATTTTTATTAGAATAGATATAATCCGGAACTAAAACCTCTGCATTGTTGCTTACCTCTGTTTCAAAAAAGTCAGAACCAAATTGCAATCATCAAGATTGTTTTATTGCCAAACTTGATCCTTGAATATTGCCGAAAGTTAGTAAACGCTGCCCTCAACGCCGCGGCTCTTATTCTTAAAAATAACAAACTATAAATTTTCATATTATTTTCATCATCTTGTCATAGGAGCAAATCATACAAAAATTTCAAACCTCACTTCCCTAAAGGCATAAGTGATGAAGTTCTATTAAAATTATTTTGATTTTCATTTTATAACTCCAGTGTCGAATTTTATTTTATTAGAACTTCATCACTATCGTTTTCAGATACAAATTTATTAGAATCAACCATACCATAGGTTAATGTAAAAAGATGCGTACGGAATAGATTATGGTCTCGCGTGCTTCTGAGATCAAATATTTTCAACGAATCGTATGCATAATTATTTTGATTATGAAATAATGTTATCTTAATTATATTAGTATACACTCCTCCACCCTCTCCCCTTGTTATTATATTGAATTGTTTTTGTGTTTTTTTGGCGTTGTAAAGGCAGATATCTCATCTTAGCAACATCGATGGTGGGTGAGGGATTTTTCCATGCCCACTTTGAAGACGATTGTAGATTATAACCATCGATAGGTCGGCCCTTTTAACTTTCATTAAATCATTGATGTTCTGAGTTTGAATAAATATCTGAGTGAAACTTCCTTTTATTGAAAAAATGTCTTCGATTATCATTTCCCAAGCTTATTGATTTTAACTTATAACGTCAATGACATATTGCAATGACTTTATCTGTTCAGTCTTTCCTGTATAGATTTTCGTTCTTTGATAAGGAAAATTTCTTAAATTTTGCTTGGTTTAAGAATGTGGAGACATATGTCGCGTTCCTTTAAATTTTATTTGAAAGAGTGACTGATCGCGTGACTGTAAAAGTGTTTTCAGATTGTCATTTTCACCCTTGACACACTCTTAGTATAATCTTCCTGTCATATAACGCGTTTCTCGAAATCTACTCCCGCAGACTCTGCGTATTCAAATATAACCGACAAACTGAACCAATTAGAATTCGTTATTTGAAAACAAAAACAAAGAGAGAAAAAATGTCAAAACAAAAGAATCGACGATATGTGACTCTATGTAATGTTACAAAAACACGAACTTGTAATTAAAGGTATCAACTTTTAGTTGGCAAATGATTGAAGAAAAAAACAGCAAGAAATTATTGAATTAACTTACTTTCTGAAATCTTTTATTGCAGCTTGCAGTAGTTTTACTCTGCAGTATTTTTGAATTCTCGTAAAACGTTAAATAATTTATAAACAAATTTCAATACCGCTTTCAAATCGATTTATTATATCAATTGTTGCTATTGAACAAGATAAGTCGTTGTTGGAATGCTGGTTTCTTTCAGCGAAAATCAATTACATAAACAAAGCCTGGTTTCTACAATGAACCTTATTTTGTTTTGTTCGTTTTCTGTCGGTTTCGTTTTTATTTGTTTTGTTTTTCTTGTTTGTGTTGAGTTGTTTGTTCGTTTGTTTTTGTTTTGTTGACGAATGAGGACCACTCATTTTCATTGAGAAAAAAACCCGGAACTGAGTGTTGAAAGTTGTGAAAACAAAGTGAACCCAGAATTCATTTAAATCATTAACATTATTGCCGCTCTCCAATTGAAGTATTAGCTTATTCCGTACTTTTCTAAATTCAAAGACTTTTCATCAACAGATACGTAAATAATAATCACATGAGGGTGATTTGGGATTAACCCACCCGAGGTTTTTTAACAAAATTTGAAATCTACCCGAGCAAGGCTCGTATGGAACTCACTGCGCTCGGTCCATGATGTCAATATTTCCCCCGTATTGACCGGCTAAACGGTTAATGAGCCATAATTATTATTTCGAGCATTTCTTTTTTTAATTAATTTAACGTAGTTGCGTGAAACGTCATAAATTTACAAACGTTTGAATATGAACAAACTACAAGAAACCCCCTTATGGACAAGGAAATGCAGTTTATACAGTAAAATCTCTATAAAGCAGACACTCTTGGTGCATAAAAACGGTGTCCTTTATAGAAACTTTAACTATGACTGTAAATCCATCCATCCGTACATGTAGTATGTGTCCGTTCTATGGAGCTGTCAGCTTTATAGGGTGAAGGCTTTATAGAGATTTCACTGTTCCATGAAATTAAGTGTTAATAAATACTTAGTCCACATAAAATCCTCAAAATAAAAAATCAAACGTATTTTAAATGTACATATTAACAAGTAATGGAGGCAAATAAATAATAGTTGGTAATATATAAAAACAAAATTTCGTCTCGATTAACATTGGCGTGCATGTGAAAGTTATAGGCCTGCTTACACTCGTTTAAGAAATTCAACAAATATACAGTATAGCTTTTTGTTGGTGGATTTCAACTTTTCCAGTGTGCAACAAGCTTTAAAGACAAAAAATGTTTTGACGCATAACTCTTCATTCCCTTTTCTATCCTGACTGTGTCCAAAATTTCATCAGTCTCATTGTAGTTCGAAAGTAAAAGAGATCGTACAAAATGGTTCGGTTTATAGAGTTCGAATTACAGAGAAGGGACTTAACGTATACATAGAAATACTAATTAAAGTTAGTTAAAGGAACCTTTAAAATTAGTTCGAATGATGGGGGATCGAACCACAGAGGCTTGACTGAACCAATCAAGAAAATGGATTTGCTTCGTTCTCGTTTCATACGTTGTTAAGAAAGACAAACGTAAAATGCAGCGTATATACAGGGCCATAGGCTGCTTATTTTTGGTTTAACTAAACTTGTGTTTATTCCGTGATAAAAGCTTTAGCGCTTGCTGGTCGCCTTGTCGACGATGCCATCCTCGTGACATTGCCGACGTCGGTGAAATCATGCTCGAATACTTGACGATTGCCGGTATGGTTGGACATAGCAGAGCTTGGTAATGCAGCCGGTGGTCTGGTGAAAGCATTTTTAGCAGCCTAATAAAAGAAGAAGATCCTTTGTGCGTAAAACTGTGTGTGCCATTTTCATTGGAAATTAATTTAAAAACACGGCCCCAAAAAAAAGGTTCGACTGTGAATGAGAATTTTTGAATAACTGAGTCTAAACACGACGTTTAACACGATGTCAGTTGAACAGTGTAACTCGGATATTTTTCACATAATCTTAGTTAATCAAACTAAAGCCGGCCATCCACTGCAAATGCAACTTTAACCAACCAGAACGTGATTTTAATGCGAATTCTATTCTGTTCCACGCGAGATTTTCATGAATAATTTTCTACATGCTGTTTCAAACGAGGACTAAACGAACGCCACATACCTGAATACTCGTATTATCGCCGCTACCATCCGCCATTTTATTTCTGCGATTAGCACGTGACCAAGATGCGCGCATTTCCATTTGATTACGCCGGTCTAAAAAGAAGGAATGAAAGGAATTGAAATCAGTGGAAGATGATACTGACTTTCATTTTTTCTGACATCAAAGATACTTGTTACCTCTGTACGGTACAAACTTCTCGCCACAAGTCACGCAAATCACTTGAAACCTTTCTAAATCCTCAAAAGAGAAGACCTGGAAGAAAAGAAACAGACAAAAATTACTCCCTGTCAAGCATTTATAACGGAACAACATGGAAATGGAGAAATTTTATACGACGCAGCAGCCAGGCAGTTTAGAACTGCCTGATAAAGCTGGTTTTCCATTTAAGTTTTTTGTTTAGGTTTTAGATGCCATTTTGCTTTTATTATTATTATTATTATTATTATTATTATTATTATTATTATTATTATTATTATTATTATTATTATTATTATTATTATTATTATTATTATTATTATTATTATTTCTTCATTGCATTGCGTAACAAAGAAACTACGAAGTTATTTGCAATTTTTCAATTTTTCTAGTAAGTAAAAAAGGTTAAGGCGTGGTTTCAAAATTTAGGGATTCGAGAATTAAACTTCGTTTCCTTTTGAGATGTGTAAAACGATCGGTTAACGGAAAGAGAAAATGTCGCCAAGATAATTTAACAAAGTAGAACAAATGACGTCACTCAGCGAAAAAGGTTCGCCGGCAGCAGGCAAAAAGTTAAGAAGTGGAAAACCAGCTTTAAACGTGTATAAGGTAGTGTTACCACGCCTTCATATTGAAAGGATTATTATAAGGTAGTGTTACCACGCCTTCATATTGAAAGGATTATTATAAGGTAGTGTTACCACGCCTTCATATTGAAAGGATTATTATAAGGTAGTGTTACCACGCCTTCATATTGAAAAAGGTAGTGTTACCACGCCTTCATATTGAAAGGATTATTATACGTTACCTCGACTCCATCCACTGTATATATTCTTCGAGCACAAGATGTTAACGCTAGCTTACTGGTTGCATTATCAAGAACCTTTCATAGAAGAAAAAAACAAAAAAAACAAAACGTAAATGGTTTATACCAATGGAAACCAGCCATCCGATGATTGCAGATGGTTTAAGAAATAGAAATCAAAGTTAGGATTACATTGCCCTTTGAAATTCGGAAACTCATATTCTCATCCGATTTAAAACATTCGGTCAAATCGGTTATAAGTAACAGATTTTCCTGGGTTTTTTTTCTAATTTTTTTCCCCGCAAGGATTATGTGAGAAAAGTACAAGTAAAGAGATAAAAAACCGAACTAAATTTCATGTAGAACATTCCATTATGATCACGTGTTATTCCGTACAATACCTCTTGCGTATCCTGAGCATAGATGACGTAATTTCTTTCCGGATTCTCTCCGTTAGGAAATACAAATAATTTGATGGCTTTCGGTATCTGGTACAGCTTCATATTGTTCATCTTGTCAACGAGCTTGGCGAACGCAGGTCTTTTGACTTTCAAACATTTCGCCCTGGTCTCTTGCTGTTCCTTCACTTCTTCTAGTTGCATCTAAATCCGAACAAGTTTGTACAAGCCTTAACCCTTAAGCGGGCGATACACGAGCAAATTTATCAAATCAAATTTGTAGATTTCGACAAGAGTATCAGCAGATTTTCAATTTAAATTATTGGATGCGACATTTTAAAAGTCAACCAATCAACTTCTTTAAAATTGTAGCAAAATGAGTTTGGCCATTTTGAAAAAGTGAGTGAATTAATGAACAATTTTATTCTGACAAATTGGAATCACAAAACATTTTCAAATTCGACAATTTGAATTCGACAATTTTGATTGTGTATCGTCCGCTTTTTAGCATTCGTTTGCGTTAGGATTATGAAAGTTGTAAAACATGATGGACAGTGGACTCACCTGGAGTTGGGATATCGATTGTTGTAGTTGATCTTCTTTTCTGTGTTGTGAAGCCAGTTCTTTCATCAAGACAGGTTTAATAAATCGATGGGAACTCAAATCAGCTAATCGCCTACCTAATATGTGGAAAAGAGAATAAACTTCTCCGTCTATAAAGTGGACCACTTTTGGCAGGACAGATGGAAATGATAACCATAACACTGTAATAGATACTTGAAAGTTTTCATTGTTCGCTATAAAAATACCTATTGCTTTCCATTCCTATACAAAACACTCCTGAAGTTTTTGACCACTGGGATCCGTTATTACAAAGAGCGTCCGCTATGTAAGCTGTCCACTAAAGAGGGGTTATACTGTAGTTTAAAAAAATGCTGACATGTTTTTATTAACATCCATGATAGAGTAACACACACACACACACACACACACACACACACACACACACACACACACACACACACACACACACACACACACACACACACACACACACACACACACACACACACGAACCTTTGGCTTGTCTCAAACGATGTTTTTCTATCTGAAGAGTATTAGCAGTATCTTGTTTCTCACACTGCTCGTACTTGGATAAGATCTCCGACTTTTCCGCTTCTATAATTCAAAACAGAGTGTAAATTTCCGCATCTCAAAAAAAAAATTCTCGAAAAGATGAAAAAACAACAACAACAGATAAACAAATAAACAAACAAACAAACAAACAAACAGATAAATAGGGTAAATAAAATCAACAATATAAACAATAAGAGAGTTAGTTGTTTACCATCTATATGTACAAAAGGTTCACCAGTAGATACCCATACATCAATTGGTATACGAACATCAAGTTTTTCAATCGCCAGGCTTGTTCCTGCAGATTTCTCATCTCCTGTTAGCCTTCTGTTATCTGCTGATTTAAGCTATGTACAAAATGCATAGTGAAATGGTAATAGAATGCAATTTCTAAAGCGGGCGACACACGATCAAATTTATAGAATTCAAATTTATCGAAATCGAATTGTTGATAATCCGTTCAATTTATTTTAAAACGTCCAACGTCTAACATAACATGATTGGTTAAACTCATTCCGCAACAATATTAAAGAAGCGGATTGAAAAAAAACTTGAGCATGTCCAACTTTTAAAATGTTTAAATCGACATGTCGAATCCAATAAATTGAATTGAAAAACCTGTTTATGAAACAGGTTTGAATTCGACAAATTTGATTCGACAAATTTGATTCGACAAATTTGATTGTGTATCGCGCGCTTGACTGAGACAAATTGCATTCTCTCCCATCCAGCTATCGAACAGGAGGATAAAACCTCATTATTTTCTCATTTCTTACCTGCATACCACTTCCGTGCTTCATGTACGTGAGTTCTGGATAATACGGTTTCAGCAACTGCTGCATATCTGTGATCAATTCACCGTCCATACTATACAGACGACGAGCTGCTTTCGTCAAATTCAACTTGATTGTACACATATCTAGAATCTACGGCGCAGAAATAAAAATTTTAAAATCGATTTTAGGATTTGTGATATTTGTAAGGCATAACAATTTTTTTGTACCGAAAACGTTGGTTACGTTGGATATCAAATTACACGTATTTGAAACCGTTTATCACTATAAAAACACATAGCTAACTTTATAATGCATTAGACATACTTGAGCCAACATATTGCCAATTATTAGACATCCTTCACTTCTACTTTCGCCATTTCTACGAGCCAATACCCTTACAGCAGGGTTGTTTTGAGACATGGTAAGTTCACTAGCCACCATGCGTATATTGGGTACGCGACGGAGTCTTTGTAACTGCATATCCCACATAGCAATAGTAGCCTCACATTCCTGATGTGACAGATCTACCTTACCATTGAGATATAAGAAGGCACCATTCATTTTGATTTTGTGTTTTTTGGCTAAAAATTGGTGGATCAAATATTCAAAGTGGAAACAGCTGAAGCAAGGAAAAACATCAAACTAAACATGGGCATAAGACTTTTTGCAAGTGAGCTTATTGGAACCAGACTGCAAAAATAAGGGAAAGCGCTTCCTCTAAATATGCAAAAAAGCCTTTTCCATGAAAATTGAAGCACTTTCAAAATTTGGTGCAAGTTTTGCCTAAAGCCGGATCTTTATCTAGCGATTTTTGAGCGCGCGACCAACGATTGTGCGCTAAATAATGGCGCTCAATCTCCATTCATTTAAATTTTGGTGGGCGGTTGAAAAACAAAAACAAAACAAACATATATTTTCAAAATAGTGATATCGATATAACATTATATATACATAAGTTATATTGCAATTGCTGCATAGATACGACAAATTTGATTGGCTGAAAATGATGCTGGACAAAATTGGTCGTCAGCGAACAGAAAAAAGCAGAAATGATTTCTACTTTTTCGGCGGCCAGAGCGACCAAAGTTTATTGCGTAATAATGACATTGCGCACAGAACTGAGCGCCTCAAAAATCGCTAAATGGAGATCCGGAGGCTAAATTCTCTCCACTTACATGTCCGCCATTTTTTTTCTCACTGCAATGAAATGCGGATGGTTAAGTAATCATGGTAGGTTTGGACACGATAGAAAAAAAGAAAAAAACACACGGCTGGCTGTAATGTCTTTCATGCTTACGCAGAAAGCTAAAAAGGGAGTCACTTTTGGCAAGGTCCAAACGTTATTCTCGTTCTCTTACCTTCACTCATCGCACAAACGAACTCAATATTCGTATTTAGTGATTTCAATCGCGTTGTCCCTCTGATACTTTTGCCACAAGCATCACAGAAATATAGAGTGGCTATTCTTCCGTCAGTATCATGTCTGTTCCAAACATAACCCTGAACGAAAGAGAAAATAACAAGCAATGGAATTGGAACAAGTCCTTTGTATCATACACGATTCCACAAATAAAAGGAAGACAAAAACGCACCGGTTGATATATGGCTGTCTTTCCAAATACAGAATGGCTACAGATGCCAGCCTTGAGAGCAGCGCTCAATTCTGCATGAAAAAAAAAGACATGGGGTGGAGAGAGTAAAGTAAAGTCATTATGTTCAAAGAGCAAGATAGCACACGGAGGAGGTCCATTAAACAAAAACAAACCGAAAACCCACCCACCCATATTTGCAGAATCTGTAGCAAATGCATTCAGGTAACCAGTTTTTGGATCAAGATGAAAGATTTGATTAGAGTTCCCGTTAAAATGCATTTTCTTATTGGTCAACACAAGGTTTGCTTCATTGTAAATATCTTGTTTACCACCATCTGCGTGATTCATACTTGGCGTTACAACTGACATCACCTGAGACGGATTGGATTTCAGCGATATCGCCCTAAAAATGAGAAGTATATATAATATCTTGGCAACTTAACTTTTTGACGACTCTTTAATACGAGATCGGTTGAAGATTGGTTTGAGCAGCCCTCAAGTTTCATGTGATTGATTTCATTTAACCTTTTTCGTGTGGGTTTCTGACGTCTGGTCAGTTTATGGAACATGAGAGTATAACAAAATCGTTAAAACATAATCAGAAAACAGGATATTATGAACCATCTCGTACCCGTCACGACATAACAGCCACCTTTGACTGGGATCTTCTAAGTTTTTTTGACATAACATCAATGGAGAGCCCTACACAGAAAAACGATATCCTTTTGACCACCAGACTCATTTAATAGAAATTTTAAATCAAACAGCAGAAATAAGCATACAGTTAAACTTCCTGGTGTAAACCTTGTAAAAATTGTTTGGGTGAGTGAGAGTAAGGGTCAGGTTATGCTTCGTTCTTTCAAACACTTTTATAGGAGTTTTCACCGGAATAGAGGAAGCTAGGAACGCCTAGAAATTATACTTTAACGGTATCATAAGTACCTGTGGAATGTTTGGAGCGGGGGATTACCCTGAATGTACCTCATTCTGGGAAGGTTAAAAAGACATTCATACCTCACTTTCGGCTGTTCCAATGACAAGGTTAGAATCACCTTCCAGATGAATGAATTCATCTGTGTATCTCCACTTGAATGAACTTTTAACTTCGTGCGTTTGGCTGTTGGAGGAACTAAGCAAAAAGTCTCTGTGAGATACCGAAGTGCTATGAGTAAAAGATGACAGAAGCGTAACCGAAAGTGTGAAATCTATTTATCTTCATCCGATAGCTATGTCATCAAACGAGAATGCAGAACAGAATATCAGATGGTAAAGTGTCCAATCTTTTGAGGACTGTTATTCAATACAGCCAGAAAATTTGAAAGATTCCTCCAGAAACTCCAGAAACGTTATCTCATAGATATTTCTTATACAACAAATAAAAATTTCAATCATACCAAGACTGATCATCGAAAATTGGATCTATTGGTTCCATTTCTTGACGAGCATGCGCACGCTGGTGAGCTGTGAGATCAGGTTTCTTTTCATCAATTGATCTAATACAAAGCAACACAAAAATTTACCTTCTGTGGGATCACGTACGTATAGATGGAAAGTTCATCTGAATGTACTCATGGTATTAGTTCAGTTGTCAAGACTGTATTTTTTTTAATCTACAAGAGCAAATCAAATCAAATCACAACTCACATAGATTCTTTTTCAAATATATTAACAACTTTCTCTTCTTCTTCATGATCTATGGAAGGTGTAATGGAAGGCGTTACTTCTTCTGGTTTCATTGTCAAAGCCAACTTTTTCCCAATGAATGGAGCATCACCATGTACTTGCACAATATAACCTTGTGAAATAAAAACAAAGAAAGAACATTGATGATTTTGAGCAAAGCCTTCCAAGAAAGATGGCAAAAGTATATGGTTACAAACAAAAGTCACACACTCAAAATCAACACAATGACTAAGGGAAGAACCTTTTTTTACCTGCTTGCATTTTCAAATAATAGAAATTTTTCATTTTTGTGACGTCGGCTGAAAGATTGGCCAGCAATGATCTTTTCTGACTTTCAGCTTTTGATATTGATGGGTTTGTCCATTGTTCTCCACATGACACATACACAAAATCGTCCCTGCCAAGTTCTTTCAACATTAAAACTTCCTTTCCATCTTGCGTGAACAATCTTCTTGCAGCAAACGGCAAGTCTAGAGCACTTGTGCATCTCTCCAGAAACTAAACTCGAACAAGCCTTGTGTAATAACACGAAAATGTTTTTGTTTGTTTTGGTTAACAAGCAAATATTTTTTGGAGTTTCCTTTAGCCAGGTGATACACAATCAAATTTGAATCCAATTTGTTGAACTTTAGTGAAATTATATTGTTGACAATTCGCTCAATTTATTTTGAAACATCAACATACCATATCAAATCCAATAAATTGACATGAAAATCTGCTGATACACGATCAAACTTGCCGAATTTGAAAAATTTAATTTGATAAATGCACAGTCAGATGCAAAGTAATAAAAAAACAGAAGTAAATACCTTGGACATTTCTACGTCCATGGGCTTCTTTGGGTCATTACTAAAGGAAGATATTTCAACATTAAAATAGAAGAAAAATGAAGTATTTTGATTCGACAGCTATTTTGAAGAATTAAAAATTTTATCAATAGGACATTAATAACATGGATTTTTTTATACATATAAGAACGTCTATGGCTGAGGCTAGATGTGCTTATTTTAGTGAAGGAATAGAGGCTGAAATCCTTATTTACGTTTTTAAATGAAACCTTTAAAAAGAAAAAAGAGAGAAAATATCTAATGAATCTATTTAAAACAGAACCTGTTGTACATGTTTTCACAGCACATGAATGTTGAAATAGGAAATAAAATAAAATTTCACCTTTCAGTAAACCCTCTTGTTCCACCACTTCTTCCCTTAAAAATAGGAAGAAGAAAATATTTTCAAGACCATTCTTATAGAACATCCAACAGCAAAAGGTAACTACAATGTGGCAGACATTCCAAAACTATATATTACCAATTTCACATCCCAAACAAGAACTTTCACAGCTCGGCTAACATCAGTTTCTCCGTTCCGCAATGCAAACAATTTGACAGGTTTTTCTAAATTTTCAAAAGAAAGGAATTTGTACATGACAGAAAGTGTCAGTCAAAAATGTTTTCTGAAATACAAACTCAAAGTTTGGTAGGGAAAAGACAACAACAGAGCTATGAATAATTATTGCAGCAAGAAACATTAACAAACATTCTGTACCTGTGACTGCAGCTTTGAAAACCTCTTCAGCTTTTGCATAATTCCATTTCAATTTGGGCACACCAAATGTGAGAAAACCATCAACAAACACCTATGAAAATGATTCAAATTATAGCATTCCCAAAACTGCTTGTCGGTTTGATTATGAAACAAATAATTCATGATGTTGAACTTAATAATGTTTAGTTATAACATGCCTGTAGATATGACCCTGTTTCATCAACAGGCCAATACAGATCCTGTCTCGTCCATTTTGCACTGATAGAAGAGGAGATATGTTGCAATGTTTTTAGTGCCCATCTGAAAATGCAACAGAAAATCAGAGATTAAGAATACTAAGAACTAAGATTCTATGAAAATCATCATGCAGGGAAAACAGTGTTTTCCTACAGTGTTTTCTTCTTAAAAACTTAGTACAGTCAACCCTGTGTATAACGTCCATTCTGGAGACCATAGATAAGTGATTGTTTAATACAGGTGGTCATTTTGTACAGAGAGTTTTCTATTAAAATACCAACATCGGGGTGGTTGAAAGTGGTCCCTTTAGACAGGTGGTCACTTTATAAAGGCGATTGTTTACACAGGTTTCAGCATTACATATTACCTTTGATTGGCAGCTAATGGATGCTTTTCAGGGAACCTGGGTAATATTACAAGTGATGTATTCTGTCCACCAAATGTATCAGCCAGGTTTCGAAAGGGATTCACATTTTCAACAGGCGCACTAACTTCATTATACTTTTGAATATCAGGATTGTCATCAGATTCTGTTTTCTCCGCACTTTCTCCTTTCTTTTTTTTTTTGTTCCTTTTTCGTTTTGTGTCATTCGAAGGCTCATTGCTTTCCTCATCCTCTTCGTCATCAGTGCTAGTGGTTTCGCTGTGATTTTCAACAACCATAATACTTTGAGAATCTTTACTGTCGTTCATTATATTCCAGGAAGCTTTCCTTTCTAAACCAATTTCTTCTGCAGGCGGCTTTGGAGAACTCACAGAAAAATCTTTAACGGCTGTCAACACATACCCTGGATTTGCTGAAATTTCGAAGGAATTGTATGTTTGAATTATGTTCATGTCATAGTTTTGGAAGTATTGAAAAATTAATATGAAACATACCCGCGGGTTGAATGTATCCATCTGACGTAAAAACCCATAGAGTGTTATGATCTCCTTCATGTGTGCCCGGATTTTTAATAAATACACTGACAACTGCACCATCTAGCAATTCTTCTTCACCATTATCATCAGAAAACGTCATTTGTATAACTTGGTCCATAACCCCAAGAACTAGTTGTTTGAAGTGTTTATTAAAGATTAAGCCATCCTGAAATAAACAGATATTTTTTCGGGCGTTGTCTGATGTTGCATGATGAATAATCAAACACAAAAATTTAAACCAGTGCAGCATAATAACAATTTCCCATTTAAGGATAAATTGATATACCTGTGTTATACCCCACTGTTGAATGGCACTTCCTGACATTTCCCCGTCTGATTCGTCACCTTTCATGCTCAATGTGATTTCCGGATACAAGTTCAAACTATGGTTTTGTTTACATTGTAAGTAAGTATGTTCAGTAGGTAATCTATTCTCACTGCATTGGCTATAGTAAGCAACTTTCTGCTCGTTACTCATTTCCACCTTCATCTCTTGTGCCTCGCATTCTGATGGTATTGATGGTAATGCCTGCCACATTCTTGATTTCATCTGGTTGTCGCCAGCACCCAACCACAAGTCACGCTGGACAATTTCTTTGAATCCCCAAAGACTAATAACTTTGACTTTTTCCAAATTGAGAGATACAACCCAATCTAGTGGCAAAAAGTGGATCCATAATTGCCTGAACTCTTTGTTACTCATGTAAAGAGACTGGAACAAAGACAGTTGGTTTCCCTTCTAACTGTTAAAAAGACCGGAAAAGAGACCGGCACAAAGACAATTGGTTTCCCTACTGACTATTAAAAAGCCCTGCAGAGAACAGTTTGATACTTACAATGGACAGGTACAAAACTTTCTCCTTGTGTTAACCAAAGTTGGTCATTCATCTCTAAGGCATCGATATCATCAACCTCTGTTCCATTAATTTTGAAAGCTCGTTTTACATTAACCTGCCTTCCTTGCATTTCAAACAAGTTCAATACTGCTTCGCTAGAGTTTATTACATCAAAGAACCTTGCCAGTTCATCTTTTTTCGTTTTAATTCCTTTCTTAAGAAGACTGGAATTCATGAAGATTTTGACTGGTTCAAAGTTGGCACCACTTCCATTAGGGTATAAGCACAGTCGCAAACCTTGCGAACCTAGTAAACGACTTTTGGCATCAATTTCGGAAATGTTTTTGAATTTGTAAATAGAAGAAGTCATTGATTCTTCCTTTTTATAGAGTTTTTCTATTTTTTCTAAATTATCTTTAAGTTTTGGGAGAGCCTCCTCAAGAAGCTCCAAGCACTCCAGTTCCTAAACATAAGATGAAGCTTCACGTCAATAACAGACCCCTTTTCCTTTTCTATCAAGAATAACAAGGATAAGTAACTATGCAGCCATTAATACCCTGAACCTTAAGTTTGTGTTAATTAAGTTATCATCAATTGGACACAATTATATGTATACTATATACCTCATTCAGCTCTGAACCAAGTTCGAGGTCGTTGATCAGATCATGTTTGGTCTCACTTTGGAAATGTAATTCAAGCTAAAAAAACAAAAGTAGCTCTTGAAGAGAAATATTTAAAAAAAAAAAACCAACCTACCAAACAAAATGTTTCAGTTCGAAGGAGACATTTAAAAGTGAAAGGACAGTGAAAGGAAAAATTCTGTTCAAATACCTGCTCTATGTATTGCTTTGACGTGGCAACCCTTTCTTTAGTATTCAATATCATCGTTGAAAGGAAATCATAAGCTCCTTTTGGACTGAAAACTTCACCTTTTGTAACCCATAGAGGACCTAGCACAATGCCTGATGATGGTTGCAGTACTTTATCCAAACATGGCACTAAATACAAGAATGATGTGTGTACATACAAAATACAACACAACATAAATAAATAAACACTGTCCAAATGGAAATCAGCAAATAATAACTTGAATAAATGAACTGATTGGATTTCTACCATGTGAAAAACTTTCCACAACTTTACCATGCCAGTCATACAAGGACCTTGCACCTGATGTTAATTTCAACTTGGATGTGCAGTCATCGAGAAACTAAAAAAACATTTTTAAAATAATGATAAAAATAGAATAACCACCACGCATTATTCTAGTTGCAAAGCATCATCTCGTCAGACTAATCCTTTAGTCTTTGGACTTACACTACAACTGCCTGTACCCTGACGTTTTAAGTTCATTGTTTTGAAAAGTAACCACACTGAATTTTTGACAAATTAATGACTTATAATTAAACAAAGTCCTACTTCATCAAATCTATTTGCAACAACTTCAACTCCACCAAAGCTTTCACCATTCTTAAAGACGAGAATTCTTTTCCGATGTGAGTCGATAAGATCTGCCATACGTTTGGTGAGGGAAGAAGTTGAGCGTTTCGTTTTTTTATCATTGTTTGATGCCACCACAATTCCATTGATTGTCCAAAATGAAGATTTTTTTAATTTTTCTCTTTCTGCAGTAAGGAATAAAGAAACGTCTTTGCTTCTCATCAGCAGTTTGATTATTAATGACCAAATGTATGGAATTCTTTAAAACGTTAACATTACAAACCTTGAAAACTTAAAAAGGGATTTTTAAAAGCTTCACCCATTGATACATAGACTTCACAATCTTTTGATAGTTGGCTAGGATGATGAATGGGTGTTCCATCGCCTAGAAATAGCTTTCTTGCTGCAGACGTCAAACCTAACTTTTGTGTACATTCTGAAAGCAGCTGAAATTACAAGTTGATAATGGCTATATATTCCACTTTACTAAAACCCTTTCTTTAAATGGCTAGCTACATGAGCTTGTCAGCCTATTAGAAGAAAAATCAATAATAATAGCCATAGTAGCCAATGGCAATCCATAATTAACATTTCTTATTTCAGTCTGAGCTCAAGGAATATCAGCCTAGTTAGCCGAGGTGAAATTTCAGCTTAGCCAGGATGGCTACAATCACTTCCATGTAAGTATACGTGAGCAGTATACAAGCTTGTTAATTGAGATGAGAAAAACTCTATGTAAAACCAGCTCCTAAAATATCAGTTAGATTCAGAAGACTTGCCAGAGAGAGGTCTGGTGCTGCCACACGTGCTGAATACTCCCGTGAACCATTAACAAATGCTTGTACGCAAATAACGTGATACTTTCTTTTGTATAATGGCTTCTTACTACTTGCTTTCGATGAAGATGAGGATACAACTGATGCTAGAAAATCACGATTAATAGTGACTCAATTTACGTAATTGTTCCAATTGCTAATTGTTTAAATATATCACTTTACTGCTACAAAAGAAAGAAATTCCCTCACCAGAGTAGGAATAACTTAGATCATC
The DNA here is from genome assembly GCA_039566895.2 of Turritopsis rubra. Taxonomy (NCBI): domain Eukaryota; kingdom Metazoa; phylum Cnidaria; class Hydrozoa; order Anthoathecata; family Oceaniidae; genus Turritopsis; species Turritopsis rubra. The sequence continues at coordinate 9,421,641 of CM077623.1, forward strand.
AAACGAAGTCCAACTGCCCGTTCTAGAGGTAAAAAAAAAAAAAATATTGTTCCTTAATTTTAAACTTTGTTATTGTACTTATTGTGTAAGGAACATTTTGTTGTTGTTTATTGTTTTTATAATTAACCCAGTTACTAAGGGTCAAGGCTTAAATTAGGTCAACAATTAAACAACTTGATTAGCAACTGTAAGGGATCAAATTGATCTACTGGCGAATTTCAGATGTGCAAACAATCTTCCCTTCTCCCTTCCATCCAAAATAGACTCATTTAGACGATAGAAAACCACAATGGTTTCATCACAAATAAATATATAAATAAATAAAACATCTGTGCTACAGTATATCCCAAAAGAAACTTTTTAGTATCCATGTAATATACTCCACTTTCACAAAGAGTTGGTATAAAAATTGTCTATTATCTCTTGAATAAACAACTCCCCCCAAAAACATCCAATAAGTGAAAAACTATGATTTGAGCTGGAATAGCTAGATAAGTCTAGCTATTCCAGGTCAAATCATAGTTTTTCTGCCTTGACTGGTCTTGAATTTAAATTTATAAGCAAAACAGTAAAATGATTAAAAAAAAAGAATCAATTTCAAATTAAAATTCCTTGTAATGGTTGAAAAAATGAGTGTTTCTTTGAAGCATGACGACATATACATACCCAAGTCTGTAGGTCGGTGCAGATATAGGTCTTCTTCTGGAAGGTGGATGCGGTTGCAAATATTTTCTTGACGAGCTTTTCTTGTTCAATTCCCCAACACTTAAATTATCATCACCATTGAGGATGATGGAACCAGCATAAGGAGATTTAATATAGGGTCTACAATAACAGAAATAATTTTATCAGAAACTTCATACAGATGCAGTACAGCTGGAGAGAAACTTTAACGTTCACAAAGGAATGGAATTTTACATAAAAACACAAAAGATTTTAGTGTAAAGTTTAATCTATAATTTGAAAAGTCATTATTAAAATTTTTGTGTTAAATGCGATTTGTTTAGACACACGATTGAACTGAACATGAAAACACCTGGTGGCCTTGTGGTAGAGTGCTCGCCTTCAGTGCAGGAGGTCAGGGTTCAAATCCTGGCCAAGTCATGTCAGCGACTATAGCAGTGTGAATCGATCCACTCAGTTTAGCACTCAGCTTGAGAGCGGGATTGATATCTAAGGGGGTTGTCTGGTTGAGCGGTTGAAGCATACTTGCGGCTTCCATAGCCCAAATGGGGGCTTTAAATGCTCTGGTACCTCCTTCGCAGGACCCTCATTGATAACAGTTCTATCAGAACTGAAGAGGCTATCCTGGGTAAACATTAGTAATAATAATAATAATAATAATAATAATAATAATAATAATAATAATAATAACAATAACAATAACAATAATAATAACATGTTAAATAAACAAAAAGACTGTAACCTTCTAAAGACACTTATATAACAGATTTGTAAAATTTCTTTCAGGCTGTACTGTAGTTTTTATCATTTGGTATGTCCAAAACATGTTACTCTACCCTCAATCCAAACCAAAGTTCTCATTACTCACAATTTAGAACAAAGCCCTTCACCACCAGTGCCCTATTATTATTATTATGTAAAACAATACATAGATGGAGATTTAGGCTCTTATTTGGTATATTCAACTCATGATTTTTGAAATTCGAAATTTGCGAAATTTAGATTTTCTAGGAAAACATAAACATCTGAATGTGAATTCCATTCTTATTGGACTTCCTATAACCTCTCGTAAAAAATAAATTAAAACAAAATCTCATAATAAGGGAAGAGTTTATCATGTCATGGACCGGATGATTTAGGTTGGATTACGTCCGAGAGAACCTTCTCTCATCATTGGTCTGTTCACTTATTATGAACAATACTGGTCTGACAAACAAAAACTTCTAAAACAAAAGCTATTCAATCGCATGATTGTCACAAATTGAAAAATGAAATGAAAATGAATTGTCATTTTACGGTTCCAGACAACGTAAGGTAAAATCAGATGGATGTAGATCTGATGGATGAAAAGAGACTCTTCTTGAAGATGTGCATGGATCTATTTGTCTTTTTTTTACCAATGAAAGAATTAGCAGGGAAATGAGAAAATAAAAATTTTTAAATCAAAGAAATATTGATTTAAAAACCAAATTGTTTTCAATCCAAATAGATCAAGAGTGACCAGTTTAAAAACAGGTCATCCAGATTGCAAACATATCAATTTCATTGCCCTGCTACAAACAGTCATATCCTGCTTGTAAACAGGACAAGCAAAGCATTTTTAATCAGAATGGAATTTACAATCAGGACAGAACATCAATACGAATCAAACCAACTATCAACTATCAAAATTTTGTTATGTGTCACATGATTTAGAGAACTCACAATCTCCCAACGGAGTTATGAAATCTCACAATCTGGAAGTTTTCCTTCTGTTACCTAAAATTTTGATTTCAACATGTTACCATTATCACACCTTCTTTCTTAAATTTGAAATCATTACATAGCAGGTCTTGACATGAACGAAATCACCAAGTGCAATATATCGCACTTGACTGTATAAAAATTTAGTTGACTTGCGTGATCTTCAAACTTAAACAAAACTACAAACATATCTTTCAGGTATCATAAAACCATGTTTCTTATGGACACTTATACAAATTGAAACACTTGAAACAAAACGTTCTCTTCATTAAATTTCTCGTGAAAAATTCCAGCCGCACATTCTAGCCCTAGTTTTACTTGTTCGAATTAAATTCACTATGAGATTTTGGTTTTTTATCTTATATGGAGATTTTTGTCATCAGGATATTATGCATTGATGGATGAGTCAGTTTAGTGGTTTATTGCGTATTTTTATTGACTTTTTGATTCTTCCGGCTTTCCGGCTTCTTTTGTCTTTAATTGTTCTTTAGTAAATGTTTTAGAAGGGACATATTGATCTTGAAGACCATTAACCCCATCGAGAAGGGATTGAATGAGTGGTTGGGGTCCTTACGTTGAAGGTCCAGTTTGCCCTCCCAGTCTTGCGCATTGGAGTCCTTAATAAAGTTTTCTTTATCAAATACATTGGTTACAGTTATGTTAAGCAGAGTTTTGTAGATCGAGGATTAAAAATTGAGGCAAGTGATCAGATATCTCAACTACCAGATTTCCATAGATGCTTTCTCACTGAAGGGTGATGAAAAAATGTTGGCAATTAATGTTTGAGAAGTAGTGATAATTTTCTAGTCGGTAGAGAAATTATTGAAGTAAGAACCTTGTCATATTGAGTAAACGGTAATATGGAATGGAATGAACCTGGGTACGACACTGAGATGTCCACCTTACATGACCTTCCAAACAAAAAAAATTGTCTTGAGTTGGAGAGAAGAGCTATTTTTGTAGTAAGCTAGAGTGTTTTTCAAAATTTTCTTAATTCACTTTATTCAAGTAAGTTGAGAGAGGTCTAATAAAAATATTTGACTGAAACCTTTGCCAATAATAAAACAAACAATTTATTTACCTTTTATTATTGTTTGATTTATTGTGTAAATTCTTTGGTTTATGAACAGCAAACTCTTCCAAATATCTTGCAATTAACAAATCTTGGCCAAATCGAGATGCACCATTCCCCCCAAGAGTATCCAAACTCAATGATGGTTTTGCACTAAATGGACGTTTAGGCTTTTGGGCAGTTGTCATTGTATTATTTTAGGTTTGACTCTGCATAATTTTATCAAAATTTTTTTGGTGCAACTATGTATATGTACTGTCCTATAAAAAAGGAGAATAATTTCAATTCAATTCAAAAAGAGAATTAATAATAAAAAAGGTTTTTCATATGGACATGTATGTATGCCCTTTTGGAATAAGAAATACAAGTTTTAAGTTTAGTTAACACAAAAACATAACAATTTGTTTTAAATGTAAGTTGTTTTGCACACCACCTTTCCCAGCCCTTTTCCCCAAGCCCGCTCTTTTTTTCTTTCATTATTGTGGTGGTGGTGGTGTGGGGTGGGGGGAGAAGAGAATAAAAGTAAATAAATAAGTAAGTAAATAAAGGGAATAATAAAAAGTAACATAGAAGGAAAACTGAAGAAGATTGATGTCATGTAAAACAGTATATATTTATGAATGCAGCAATAAGTATAACATAATAATTTCCCCTTAGTCTCAAATGCTGCGATTACATTAATACATTGTTTTTGTTGTTGTCATACCGTCTTGACTTCGAGTAAAATAGACACGGAAAATTAACGGGAAACCGGGACCATAATCGGAGAAACTCTGGAGGATAAAAAGCGTGCGTAGAATATTTTTGCGAAATTTACGTTACAACAAGGTCGTTCTTAAACCTCAGTCGACTTTCATATCATCTTGAATGAATGTAGACTGGTATCTAACAGTTCTAACCATTCAAGCGTGCAGCTGTTTTTTTTGCCCAAAGTAGTAATGCCGTAAACCTCTCTCTCCTCAGCAATGTATACCGGTTAGCAGCAAAGGAAAAAAGCACTGGATATGAGCTGAAAAACTGGACAAAGGAAAAGAAGAATACGTTGATTTATGCTACAAAACTTAAACAATCGCAACAGTTATGCATTTGAGGGAAAAGTATAGCCATATGACTATAGGGTAAACTAAAAATTCTTGCACTTACTCAAAGTAGTGATTCTTTTGGTTGATGGTTTGAAACAGACTGAAAAGACGCCAAATTCAAAAATCGATAGTAAACAATACTGCAAAGAAACAGAAGGTGAGTTTATTTCTGCAGATCGAACATCTTGTGCTACTATGTAAAACAAAACTAGATATAAATGATGAAATTCTAAAGAAAAAAAGCTGCCGACGTCTGCCTGACGTCTTATTGCTGGTAAGGAATATCAATGTTGTTTTTGGTATTTAGAGTCTTAAGATTACAATCCTGGTAACTGATACGCCCTTCTTCTGCTGCAGGCTTTTAAATTAGATCCTCTGCTGCAAATTCAGTTGTTTTTTTTGTAAACAACAAACAAACAAACATTTTTTTTATCCTTCCTGATTATTTTCTTCTTCGCCTCGATCTTTACAATCTGGGCAACAACTGCAACAAATAAAACAGATCAAACCCAAAAATAAGTGCTGATTTGTTTGTTATTGTATTTGATGTATAATCTTAAACTCTGTTTGAAGACTGAAAACAAAGAACTATTTAGTAAAAGAAACATTTATTTAATATTTTTTTTATTTACTATTGTTTACCCAGGGTAGCCTCTTCAGTTCTGATAAAGAACTGTGATTAATGAGGGTCCTGCGAAAGAGGTCCTAGAGCAATTAGTGCCCCCATTTGTGCTACGGAAGCCACAAATATCCTTCAATCGCTCAACTACACAACCCCCTTGGATACCAATCCCGCTGAGTGAACTGATATACTGTTATAGTCGCTGACATGGCTCGGCCAGGATTTAAACCCTGACCTCCCGCACTGGAGGCGAGCACTCTACCACAAGGCCACCATTCTTTGATAAGCCTCTTTCTCATCAGTAACTTAAGTTGACAGTGGTGGAACGTGTCCCTTCAGAAAATCACCTGTCTATCTAGTATTTTGGCATTTCTGTTGAGAAAATATAGTTGTTTAAAATAATCGAATCTCTCAAATTCAAAGTCGTAACCTGATATGATTTCATTTAAGAGCCGATAATATTTAAAAATAATTTTTGACTGTCAAAACGAACAAACGTTCACCACCATTCATTAGAGTAGTCACTGCATGTATGTTTTTTGACAAATACTCCATTGAACTTTCAGATCAATTGGTGAATTGGCCAACATGGAGAAAATGAATTCATCCATTTTGAACACATCTACTGATAGCACTATGAAATTAACAAGTATGCTGTATAAACGACGACCACCAACTCCGACTAAAACCAATAGAAAGTTCGAATTAGGTGAGCTGGAAAGCGAGAGTTCGGCGAGCAAATCATCCAGACTAAACGCTGACGTTCAACGTGAAGAAATGGCATTAAAAGACGAACTTTTGCGGATTTTTCAACGCGAGAAAGAGACCATGGAACAACATTATATAAACAAGATTCAGGAATTGTTAAGAAGTTTTAAAGGCAAAAAAATAGAATGGGAGGAAATGGTGAAGGCGGAGAGACAGGACCTCGAAAGTCAATTTGAAACCGAAAGGTCTGAGATGCACGCAAACTTTACCCAGGAAATCGCTCGATTGACAAAATCCTTCCAAGAGGAAAAGCTTGAATTGGAAAGAAGTTACGAGAACAAACTGAGAGATAAAGATTTAAGTTTTGAACGTGAAAAGAAAGATCTGCAAGAACGTTGGACAGACCAGCTATCGCTTGTCAAAAAGCAGTGCCAAAGTGAACACGAAGCGACACTGAGCTTAGAGATGAAGTCTGCAGCAGATAAACACAATATTGAATGTCAGAGTTTGGAGGCAAAAAACAATAACATCCGAAACGATCTGGAAAAGAATTTCGAACGAGAGCTTTCCAAATTGGATACTCGTCACCATAAGGAGTGTTTTGATATGGAGAAAAAGTTTGAGGAAGAAAAGGTAGCTAGATTTACCATTTTGCTTTTTTCAAAAACCATTGTTTGTAGCCACTCTTTATAACTTTGTCATTAACAATATATTCTTGAAAGTATTTTTGTAGCTCTTTGAATAGCGCTAAAACTTCCCTTACAAATTTATGCCAGTAAAACAAACAGTTAGGCAGCTACGATCAATTTTTTAATCTGCGTTAAATTTTTTAGAATAAAATCGATCGAGAATGGCAGCGCAAGATTGAGACTATTGAAGATGCGTTACGCAAAGAAACAAATCGACACGCGGAAATTGAGCGCGCCTCAGCTTATGAAAAATCTAACTTGCAGGCGGTGAACATGATGTTAAAAGAGGAGATTGGACGTTTAAAAGATGAAATTGACCGGTTGAGAAAGGTGTCTTTACCGTCTCCCGAAGTCAAAATAATTGAGAAAACGACCGAGGCCCCTTTGCCACGCTTTAATTCACGTTCAGATTTGCCGCCGAGTTTGCGGGACGATTTTGATCGAATACTTAACGAATACAAAGAGAATTTAAAGGATAAATTTCAACGCGACAAGTCTGAGTTGGAAGAAAAACTGGAAGCTGAGAAAGAAAGGCTCACTGAAAAAATTCTTCGACAGAAGGAAGAACTAGAGAAGAGGATGAGCGAAGAAAAGTTCCGCATGGAGCGCGATCTTGATCGTAGTCGTGACGATATTGAAAAGGAAATAGAGCGCCGCTTACGAACAAAACAACTGTCAGACTCTTTAGCGACTCAACAGCAACGTTTTGATGAAGTAACAAGGCGGTTGGAGGAAGAAGAAAAATCCCGTCGCGACGCTATGCTGGAGCAGGATCGTCGTAAATACGACGCCGTCATTCAAGAATTAACTCGGGAGAATGAAGGCTTGAAAGCTAAAGTTCATGTTTTAAAAGACAATAATAACTTGTTGAAGAATCTCAAGGAAGAAGGCCAAGAAGAGATAGAGCGCTTAAGAAGAGCTGTGGAAGAATTAAAAGTAATTGTTGAAGCGAAACGCGATACCGACCGCACGTGCGTTCATACACCTGCGGAATTCATGATGTCCATGCTGCATGATAAAGAACCAGTGTCGCAAAAAAGTAATTTGGATGAGCTGAATTCTGAACGACGAAAGCTTGAAGAACTGAGAAATGATTTGGAAAAGCAGGAAAGGGTTAGTTTGATTTTTCTCTTGACGACTCCTTCTCTCTTCTGGCTCTCCTTCTCACTTTCGATTTATACTTTATCTGATTGGTTTAGGATATTCGTGAAAGAAGAACTGTAGAAGATGCAGCTAAAATTGCCGTCGACCGATCAACTGAAAAATACGACAATTTGTTGTCGGAGAAACGACAGTTGCAAATGGCATTGAAGTCACTCGAGCAACGTGTCGCTGCGATGCAAGATGATTTCCTGAGAATGCGATACAATAACTCTAATCATAACTCACAACCACAGCTTAGTGCACCGCTACCACCACCTCCAGCGCCACAACCACCAACGCAGCAAGTTGTCACGCAACCTCAGCCTATCATAGTACAGGTAACATATAACATATGTACCGATTTCAGATATTTTTATTTGAAAGTATTTCCTTTTTCTTAATTGGACTTTCGCCAATGTTATGTGCTATCCCTATTACAGTGAACAATGGCCATAATATTTGTATCTTAAATATCTCTTAGTACGCGCTTTAAGTCGCATCTACACTAGGCGGAAAATGTCGCAGCGGAAATATTTTCTGATTGGCTCTGTGATTTGACTTTTTAAACCAATCAGATTGCAGAGAGGTTTTCCACGCCGACATTTTTTGCCTATTGGAGATCCGGCTTTAGAGGTGTGATAAAAGGATGTGGCCGTCCCTTGCATAGTCAGTCTTTTTTTTATATGATCGAAAGTTCTCTAAAAAAGTCTATATATATGTTTTTTTATTGATTTAGCCCCAATATATCCCTCCTCCGCAACCCGAAAGAATGTCATCACCAAGTTATCCGCCGGTGCACCACCATTACCCAATGTATATACCACATCCACAACCACAACCACAACCGCAGCCACCACCGCAGCCACCACCACAGCAACAAATAATACAATCCCCCAATAGTGATCAAAAAGACAAAATTTATAAATTGAAATCAGCTAAGGATCGTTTGACGCGGCAAGTTCAAGAACTTCAAGATGAATTGAAAGATGCCAACCACGAGAACAACTTGTTGCAAAAACAATGCCGCGAATTTGAAAGGCAGGTGGAAAAATTAGGGGATGCTTTAGAAAGGGAACGCGAGATCTCTAACAACTTAAGAGACTTGGTTGATGACGAGAAGTCCAAATTTTCAAGTTTGAAAGAGGAATGTGAAAGAGAGAAACAAAACGTAGGTTATCTTAATAGACTTTTTCATAAATTACGTCACTACATCCATCGCCTCGTTTCTAATCTTTATAATTACTCCATACTAAATAAAGCGTAATAAAAAAACGTGAAACATTTTCCCCTGAGGTATCGTTTCTCTTCGTAAACCACCCAATCGTCTTTAATGTTCAGGGTGAAAACGAGGCGATGGATGGAACGAAATAATTTGTGCAAAGGTCTATTTTCTCTTTTCTAACATAATGGTATACTGGTATACGAAACTGACGGGTCATAACTTGAAGGTATCGGGGAAACTTCATAAAGAACCTCATATTGCATTCTACTAGACAGGATGTAAGGCTTGCTTTACACGGAATATAAATGTGTCTGTATTGGTTACAGGTCATTCGAATAAGGAATGAGTCGGACGATATGAGGATGAAACTTCAACGAGAAATACAAGAACTCCAAACGAAGTTACATCACGCTGGACAAACATTAGCGGCAGTCCGTCAGCAAGCATCAAATGATATAACACAACCATTGGTAGCACCTTTTCCGCAACCTAACGATGGGACAGTCGGTTTCGTTGCGTTGCCCCCGCCCATGGCTCCGATGGCATCGATAATGGCCGCCAACGCTGGTAAGTAGCTGTGATATTTATTGTAAACGGTTCACATTTGGCATGTGGTTGATAACGAAATTAACAACATTGAAATAATGAGACTGTTAAGATACTATTTTGCGATCACAAAACGTTTTTTGGTTGAAAGTCTCTTATTTTCGTTTGAAAGAACACAAGAATGTTCTAGCTATCCTAGACAGACATAACAAAGTTAAGACTGCAAGCTATAGTGATGATCGCAATTTGTTATGTTAAATATTTGTAATGGTCGCGTTTATATATAATGCACAACGCGTATTATATATAAGAGATTATAACCGGTCAACAGACAGACTCTTTTTGTATGCAGTAGAATCCCGGTAACTCGAACTTTCAGTAACTCGAACAATGTTAGTATTTCCCTTGAACTAATACTTTCTTACAACTGCCCCTCGATAACTCGAACATTCGGTATCTCGAACAATGTTCATCGCAGTCCCATAGAGGTTCGAGTTATCGGGAGTTTACTGTACATAATATTTTATATATTTTACCGAATTAAAATAAAGAGATTAAAAAAATAAAAAAATAAATAAATAAAGTTGTACGCATAAATATATTATTGTCCAATCACATTCCACTTATCATTTGTATAGCACGACGACGACAGTCCGTGCGGTCCGCGCTAAATACATCGAGAGATTCGTTCGGAGCGTTTGAACGTGCTCAAGAGAAACAAGAAACGTTCAGCAAGGAGGAGTTGTGGAAGTTACGAGCTTTAGAAGAAGAAAAACTGAAACTGCAAAGTCAACTGAACGACGCAAAAGGAGCTCTGGACGCTTATGCAGGAAAGTTGGATTCACAGGTACGGTTCAATTATATATTTTGAGCCTATCATTTTCTATCAAATATCTTGAACTTACTTCACTGTCAGCCAGCCCTTTTGATGAAACTTTTCACTGTTAACCTACAGGCTGCAAATGAATTTCTCACAAGTTTCTTCTTTATTTAGTTAGTCTCTTTACAATCCAAGGTAGACGAGTCCAATAATCTAACCAAGGAATTGTCCGAGGAAAACCAAACGCTGAACAAAGCTGTACAAGCTCTGGGATTTGAGCAAACAAACCAGGCTAGACAGAATTTTCATTTGAGGAACCAAAAAATGCAGCTTCAAAAACTGATCGAAAGACTAACTGCGATGAATCTGCAGCCACCACCGCCATATTGAATACCGAGTTCGTCGTGCAATCGAGACAAATAGACAGGCAACAAAATCAACCAACTTCTTGATTTATTAGCGGATTTCCATCTGATAGCGTTGTTTTGATTTAAGCCCTCGAAAACTTTGTAAATAATAAATGTATATATTCCTTTTAATAGTCTTCTCTCGTTCATTCATTCATTTCATTTCATTCATTCATGTGCGACTAGATAAGATAACTTTATAATAATGCCATTTAGAGAGAAGTATTCCCTATTATTTTTATAAGATTTGAGTAAAGAGGACCCTAAACGGTAAACTATTAGATAAACTACGCTCAAAACTTACTTAAAGTTTACGGAATAGTTTATCGTGCATTTTACATAAAATTAATTAATTGGCGTCATATGAAAAATGTTTCTACTTTGAGCATAATTCATCTAATAGTATACTGTCTAACAGCATCTTATGACAAAGGTTTGAGCATGATTTGGCAGCTCAAAATCTCATATAACTCATATTGGATTACTGACAGAGAAATCGGAGGATTTCAGTTTTATAAGAAATTTGAAACAAAATAGATACCGATACAACAAAGGCCCCACAAACGTAAATTATGAATTGCATAAATTATGCATTGCAATTTTGTTATTTCATATACAACCTTCATGCTTTCAATCCTTCCGCTTAATGTGGAACGCCCTTTGCGCTTAAAGGCATGCCGAACTACCCAGGGTATCACGCATTTTGAGTTCGAACACTCAGGCAAGTCTCAGTGTGCTTCATGATCATGAATTATGCGGACCAGAAAATAATCTTTTTTTATTTTGAACTTATAATAATTTTTTTCAATCGCGTCTTTCATTAATTTGTTAACTGTGGTAAGTTAGCTGGTCTGTATTATTTCAACAATTCTTTATCGTTTTTAAATCAAAACAACATAGAGAGAAATTAACAGAAGAATTTACGATCAATTTTTGGTGGCAATATTTGATGCACAGACAATTGCAACGAAGGTAATAAAAATGTATTCTTTAATATTTCTAGTTATGTTCTGTGCAATTCTACAGAACTTCTATTGGTTCTATTTATCTTTTTTTGAGCAATCCTCAAAGAAACTCTGGTAAACTTTTACCAGAACTTTCCCTTAAAAATCATATTTTTCTGCTAAATGGTTAGCCATAACAGCCATTAACGTATAATATAAGCGTTATTGTGCTATTTTAGAAGAAAATTTACACTTAAATACTAAATTTTTGGTGAAAACAGCTTAGTAATTTCTGTTGAATATTCTCTCGGTTAAATTTTAATTTCGTGGGACCCATGAAATTAAAAATAGACTCTTGGTAGTTCGGTATGCCTTCAATGTACAAGAGCATTGTGCTAAATGTATAACGACCTTTGCCCTTCATTTATAAGGACTTTGCGCTTGTTCTATGACGCTGATTACGTTTAAGTCAAATATTCTCCGGAGAAACTAATGTATGACTGATATTTGAAACAAATTAAAGACACTGGATGCATGCATAGCGTTATAAGGTTTATACATGTCGTGATATACAAGACATTTCATTGACATTCGATGTCAAAATGATGCATAACGGCACTTGAGCAGACATTCCATCAGTTTTTTTTAATGCAGAGTGTTTTTTAGAGTTTACTTCTATTTCCCAATATCACGTTAACTAAATATAGACAAACAAAAGCCTAAAGCAATGAATCACTGTAGGCTGTCTGCAGTATAGAAAAGCTATGAAATATACTCTTATACTTTTTAGCTTTTCATTTACTTGTGGTGTCCAACAATGATAGAAATATAATAATGATGGAAAGGTGAAACTATAAAGCGGTATTCTCATTATTCAATAATTCAAACTTACGTTCTTTCAATTAATAGCCCTTCCCCTAATTTTAACACCTCATTTCTATGAATTTTATTGTTTACTGGTTTCAAAAGGTTATTACTTATTATATTCGCTTTGGATTAGTTAAACGCAATTATGAAAATGAAAACGAAGCGAAACTTGTTGACTAGGCCATACCGCAGCGTTTAAATAGAAATTCAGGAAATGCCTATTGGAGAACAATTGAAATTTTTGTTAACATCCAAAATGACTAATATCTATTGTTTTCTCATGTAAAAGCCTTACCAACTAAAATTCGATAAACAAATCTTTTTGTTAATGCTATTTCCAGGTGATATATAAAAGATATAGTTAAAATCTATGGAATAGGATAAAGTTGTAGGACTGGACCATAGCAACAATAATGAAAGCAAAAATAAGTTTCAGTCGCAGGTTCAATCAAACAAGAAAAACACATTTTTGAAATAATAAGCATTTATTTAACAGTTATTTATTCATACAATATAATTCTAACAAATGATTTGAACGATATTTGATTCTGATTTCAACAACCAGCAATAACAGTAACAGGAGTCAATTGGCTCACCAACAGAGAAGTACATAAAATAAAGAAATAAACAATGTATTATAATTGATTTGTTTAAAACATTGTGGCATTGATCAATGTAACAAAAATGAACCAGCAATGACAGATAATTTTATTGACAATAAATTTCGATCTTTTTGATCATCTTCAGGTCTTTTAGACTTATAGATTTAGACTTCTTCATTGTTGGTTCATTTTTGTATTATAATTGCTCAACATGTAATTTATATTAAATAGTTATTCTCCTTACCTCACAATATGAAAAACACCTATCTATGAAATAAAATGTTGACACGGATGATGTTTGGTCACTTCTGAGGGCAAATGCCTCAAAATGAAAACATTATTGAGTGGGGAAATAGATTATGAGAAAGCAATAAGAATTTAGGAAGTTGGACAGTAAAGATGATATTCCAATGTTTATATAATATTAATACAAATTACAAAATAAGTGGAAATAACCAAAAAGTGTGTTTTGTTCATCATTTGTCTATTTTTTCCAACATACTTATGTACAGCACTATAACCCCTCAGAAAGTCAACAGTTCTGAATTCTGATTTAACGTTTTTACACGTCAGCAGCGGATCGAGAAGCAATTTTACACTGGTGTAAAAATTATGGAGAAGAGTGTTTCTTTCCGAAATCGAATAGCGCTCCATCATGGAGCTTTTCGGACAGAGCCCCTGAGAACTCATAAGTAATATTTTGAAATGATTCTTTGAGCCGCTTTCCTATATTTTTTATCACCTAACTTGGTTATAACTTTCAGTTTTTGAGCCGCTTGCGACACTAATTTACGGAATCGATAGAGTCTTTGACCACAATTTGATCAATAGATGCCGGGCATTGATCTTTCGTTCTGCAGGTTGATGTACTGGAAGCGGTTGAAGAAGCGGCTCGAATTTCTTAGGTTACGGAATCGATATGTTTTTAGTATGGAAGAAATGTGTGAAAAGGCTCATCAAGTCTCGTCAAGTTTTGGGCTACCGGTTAGATTGCAGAATCGGCTCTAAAGACTTACTCATGTATTGGAAAACGATTGTCACATATTTCTAATATTTCTTTAGTAAATCATTTGACATACTAGGTGGTGTATAAGCTAAGTATTATCTCGTCAAATTATCCATACATCGAGAGAAGTGGTAGTAGTGGTGGATATATGCACATGGCTATATTATGGAAGTGTTTTCACCAGAATATCCAGCATGGAAAAATACCCCACAGCTAATCAGAGCTCATATTCGTAAATGAATCACTAACTAAACATTCTATTATTTCATTAATGGTGTTTGCTGAAGATGTTGTATGTTGTTTTTCTTTTCTACTCTCAATTTACTCTCCTCCATTAAGTTTGGATAGGTTCTAGATCCGCCTGGTATCCATTGCTTAAATAAAATGGGTGGGTTTACATTCTTTGTGTTTTCTGCTGCATCCTTACCCAGATTTCCCTAAATTACATTTGTAGGTTTTGTGTACTCAAATAGATATTGGCATATATAACCTCAATGTTTTCAATTCAATTAGCAAATATTTACTTTACCATTTCGTTCATTTATGTATACGTTTTGCAGATCAACTCGATAAGAAATCAATAATAAAGATAAATAAATTGGCACAAAAAACAGGTTCCTAAAAACTTTTCTGATTATTTTAGTTTTAAAAAGAATCAAAGTTACAATAAGTAAAAAATTGAACAAATACATCATGCTTATTGGTGTTAGAAACTGATTTATCGATAAAACACGATAATGAACGCGATAAATTAAACTATTGGGATTCGAGCTCTAACATTCCGTTCTTTTTTCCTAATTTTTGGAATGGATTCGATACACTGACTGTAATGAATTGAACTGATACTAAAATATTTGAAAAATTTGAGTTAAGGACAGAAATCGAAATCACACGAATCAATCGATA
The DNA here is from genome assembly GCA_039566895.2 of Turritopsis rubra. Classification (NCBI taxonomy): domain Eukaryota; kingdom Metazoa; phylum Cnidaria; class Hydrozoa; order Anthoathecata; family Oceaniidae; genus Turritopsis; species Turritopsis rubra. The sequence continues at coordinate 9,436,704 of CM077623.1, forward strand.
ACAATACTTTTAACGCCCAATTTCTCGCTACCTGCACACTGATTTCGCAGAAACTCTTCGATTTTTTAATAAGACTAATTAAAAACACAAGGTTCCACCATGAAGGTATAAAACAAAAGGAGACAGAACTTAAAAATTCTTTCGTACCATAGTGTTAACTGTGCAATAAATTGTAATTGGTATCATTTTGCATAATTTCAACAACCTTCTTTCTCTCACAGAAACATCACATTCTTACGAATCCTCTAACGTGATTAAGAATCGTTAAAATCAAGAACTAAAACGCATAATCTGAAGAAAATGTCATAATTATGCAGAAACGTGACGATTATGCAATGACAACATAGTAATTTCAGGTTCTCATAACTCAGGATGCCCTAAATACATTGGAAGTTACGTTTAGTTTTTGAATAGAAAATCATCTTAGAAAATCCGTCACCATCTGTATCTCGAAAGATGTTTCCACACCACTTTTTTGCAACACAGCGCCTGAACTATTTTACATTTGGCCAATATTTCCTGAATGGAAACACAATTTTAATAAAATTATCGTAACATTTTCAGAAATGAAATCAGTGTTTGAATTTAAAATGAAGAATGTACCAGCATAATTATAATGTTCTTGAAAGATTACGTCGGTAAGAAAAAAGCGCTGTTTGAATGTTTTTATAATGGATTGACCCAAGTTGTAGGTCTATCTTCATCTGCTGTAGCATGGTATGATAGCATGGTTTCCCTATTCTCGCGGCAGCCGACTCACCAACTCACCGATTAATTTGACTCCTTTAAAAACTATACAGAACCAACAACACAAGCCCGACAGCGTGAAATATTTTCAGTTTGGTTACAAATAAATTATCGCATAAAATACACAGTTATAATTCACAGTTTGAAAAATTGTAAATGCAAAAACATAGACACATACAAGGTTTGATTGTCTGTCCGAAACAAAGATTTCCTTATCATCCAGACATGCGTTGGCTGTTATTTCTTTTAGCCTTGTTTTGCGAGCCGTCCGACCAAACCCCTACAACATGCAATGGTATGGAAAGACTTTGTGAATTGGACATTAGGCAGGTTACATTGGCAGGAACTCACAATTCTGGAGCTGGGTTTGATGGAAGACTAAAACAGTTCTCAGCAAGTCCTGTTGGAAGACTAGGAACAAGAATTACACAATCAAGCGCTATTAGCTGCTTTTTTAGAAACCAAGACAAAACTTTCGGACAACAACTCGATTTTGGCGTTCGATATTTTGATATTGATACATGTTGGCAAAATTGGGTGGAGCCGCACGAGCCATACGCTTGTCATGGGGGCGCTTTCGGGGGTTCTATCAGGAAGATGCTGCAGCAAATTGACAATTGGATGAATAAACCAGAACACAGCCGTGAAGTAATAGTTATACATTTCAATCGAGATTACGAAGAGGGACGAAAGCAACAGATTGGTAATACCATTATTCGAATGCTGAAGGAAAAATGGGAGCCAACTTCAGCCAGGAAATCTGCAAAGGAACTCACCATGCAAACATCATACTATGTGACGCTTGGCGGAGCTGTTAGGGCTAACCAAAGAATCTATATCATCATGCATAATGAGCTATCAGGTAGTACAAATCTGCCATGGCTTTTCAATCAAAATTCTGTTGGCATGACATGGGTCTCAAAAACCTGGCTCGGCCACGTTTTTAATGGAATGGACGAGTTGATGAACGAAACCAGATGTAAACTCGAGGCTTACACAAGTTTCGTGCGTTATGATTTATGCTTTTCTTCGGGCTTATGTGTAGATGATTTGGCATCTTGGTGCAACCCATACGTCAAAGAAGGCTTGGAGAAATGTTTCAAAGGAACGAAGAGAAGGGGGAAGACGGTCAATTTCGTTGTGGTTGATTATATTGATCAACAAGTCATTGATGCAGTGAAGGAGCAGAATGAGAAAAACATTGTCGAGTATCTTTAACGAGGTCCATGCAGGACGCTATAGAACATCATATCTCAGTGGGAAAAATCTTCAAAAAGTTTATGAGGAGGAGTGTTTTCTATAGGAATGGCAAGCAATATCACCTGCTGTTTCCATTAAAACACCCCTATACAGAGACGTTTTGAAGATTTTGCCCACTAGGATTTTTTAGATGTTACAACGACGTTTAGACGACTTTAGAAAAGTGGAAGTATTTATTAGAAAATAACGTCTATTTAGCTACTTAACAGTTGTTGTTTTCTTCAAGCGCATGCAGTACAATTGCGACTTTCTTACTAAATATGTATCATGCATGTTATTAAAATAACTATTTGCTGAATAACAACATAAATCGATAAACATTAGACATAATCATCAACCTCAAACACGACTTACTTCAAGAACGCTTCTGCCTTGCTAATGGCTAAGGTGCTCATTCGGTAGCTTATAACCTTCCTTCTCCAATCTCGAACCCAAGGTGCCTGTTCGATACGGACGGAGCATATAGAACAATCCGCCAATACCAAAGCAGTTTGCATTAATTTCACTGGTCATGAAAGTTTTTGAGATAGAATCAGCTTACTTTATTGATTTCTCAAGCGGCATCTGGTGGGTGTTTCCTTATTTTAGGATTTGACTTTGTGTTGAAGGACAGGGTTTTTTGTAACAACCCATATTTTTTCGTCGATATGTAAGTGCCACAGATCACTTACTGAACATCGAAAAATGTTCGCGTACTGTTGAGATAAACTCTGATGCCGATTTACTGGTAAACACTTCATTGCTTTGAAGCGTTTGTCGATGGATATGAGAAAATAATTCATGCTTAACCAAGGAAGATCTAAAAGAAGCGTTAAGTATTCCATAGAAAGTGGTTTTAATATTTTGAGTTCATGCAGTTTTAATGTGGAAGGTCATTTTTTGTGTTCGTTAAGGATTCTCAAATTTTAAATGGAAACATGGAAAGCAGAATCATTAGTAAACGAATAAAACAGTAACAGTAGCTGCTGAGGAATAGTTTTCTGATGACAATAGTTAGCCTTCCATGCGGATTTTCATTGGTAATGACAGTCAATTTATCAACCAAATGAACGAAGACTATTTCCTTCAAAATGAAACTATTTAAAAGGTTCACCAGGATGGACTGTATGGAATGCTTTTGTGTAATCGCTGCATGGAATCACCACATGTAGGGTTACTTCACTCTTATGCTTCCAGAATGTCGTCTTGTAGCTTGGTCAGTGCGTTTATGGTTGTGTGTCCCTTCGAAAAACATAGGTTCAGTTTGATCGTAGATTAGTCACTCAGATTTTTTACTCAATGTATTCGGAAAGTTGATTCGTGACGTCCGTCAGAGCGTTCGGGCGTGGCACTTTAGGAAAGGGGAAATATGTAATTAAAGCCTCAATCTTATTAGACCGGGAAATAGCCTAACCTTTGATTTAAACTTGATCGATGGAAATGTGCCTCTGACTTGTAGGTGATTCAAAATCACTGATGGCCCTCTCGTGATTTTGTCCCAATGTCACGTGACCGATTGACATCATGATTTCCTGGTTTAAAAAAAATCTAAGTTAAAATCTTTTAACTTTGAATGCACTAATCGTAAGCTTGTAAAAGACGGAACGAAAAGTTGTGGTAAATACTTAAGGGTGTATTTTCATTGCAAAGAAGTTATAGCCCTTTAAAGAAAATGCTGACGTCAACTTATTATGTACACTCTAAATCATATTTCCACGATTTCTTGGGATAATCGAGTTAAAACTTAATGTCCCATACCTCTAATTTACTTAATTTTTCACGTTCTTTCCTTTTATTTCATTGTAAAAGGTCAAAACGAAACTCTTGTGTAGGAAATCTGCAAAACAGTACACTGTAACATAAAATCCCTGTTATTAGCCATGGACTAATATAAATTCAAACCCAGAGACTTAAGTGAGCTTATAAGTGTGAGGGCAGAAAACCAGACATCCAGCATTGAAGGAAGAAAACTCTGGTCCATATTTGCTATGTCTTTTCAGTTCAAAGATTACACGTCTGTCGATACATAACAATGCAATTCGGAAATTTGTATATCTACAGAATCACAAGACCATGACCAAGTGATTTCCAAACGCTTTTAGAGAGTCAGCACTTTTCTACTAAAATGGTAGTACCCAATCCACACGAAGTCCAGCTTTTTCAGTTACACAGATTAGGTTCTATCATGCACAAAACAATTTAGTTTTTGGTCAAATAATATCTTCTACACATCAAAAAATGGTAAAACACACAGTAAAAGGCAAGAGATAAAAAACAAAATGCTATCAGCCCAGTGGAGGCCGGTACCATGTTAATGCAAAACGAAAATCTGTTTTTGTGTAACAAAGGACTCAAAAATTAAACAGTTTGGGAACAAGGTTGCAACCTCTGGACCGCTCAAACATCTAAAAGGGTTAATCTTCCGAAGCTTCTCGAGTTACAATACGACGATTTCTTATGTCGTGTAAAATCTCCTACGACAAATATTGGATGTTTACTACACATTTCACTTGAGAATAAACAGAATGCCACTTAACATCTAAAACGACTATTCTCATCTAAGAAATATACATCTAAATGGAGATATTTTTTTAGATGCCTATATTTGAATACCCAGTAAAAATGTGTATAACGTCACAACGACTTGAGAGACAAGATTTTGGCGCCAAATGAACTTCATAGAAATGTACATCTAAAATTTAATGGAAAAACAAAACGACAATCTCAAATAAACAAGCTTATATCCATCTCATAATGCTACATTGTGAAAATTTTTTATAGAAAACAACAACAGTTACATCAACACTTTATAAAGAAACAACAAATCGGTGCAAAACTGATGCATCGAATTTACGTTCAAGCGCTGAAAAAATCCTTCAAACGATACAATAACCCATTTGGCAAGGAGAAGGATATGATTTAAAAACAGAAAAAGAAATCAACAGAACTACTGGGTTAAAGAAAAATAAGATATCAATTAATTGAGTTGTTGTGGTAAAGGAAGATTGTCAAGCGTTTGGGCTCGATCTTCATGAAGCATTTTCTGAGCAAGGAATATCAACAGCCGAAACCCTAATCTGGTTGATGTACATATCAATGAAAACGAATAAGTTACAAGGATTACCTGCTGATCCTGATTCGATCAAGTGGCATATTCTAAAGTATATTGTGTACTTTATAACTAGACTTGATTGAATAAGAAATTAATTGAAAAGATATCTTTGGAAGAAAATAGTTGTAAATTTCGTGTTGATGAAACATGAAACATTTTTTATTTTTTCATTAAAGATTAACATTTAGACATTGTTCGATACGATGAATGGAAAGAGCGTGAAAAATTAAATAAATTAGAGGTTAAGAATGACTAAAATATCCCAATTTTTAACTATGATTTGTTTCTGACCGTCAGACCATGACGGCATCGGTCACGTGACATTGGGGCAAAATCACGAGAGGGCCATCAGTGATTTTGAATCACCTACACATGTAGGCACATTTTAATCGAAAAATCAAAGGTAAGGCTATTTGCCAGTTTTTTTCCAAAAAATTCCTGTCTATATTTATTTTGTTCATTATACTTATAGAGCCCGATTTCTAAGATAAATACATTAGATATACAATATGCCCTTAGGAATATAATATATATGTTAATATAATGAGAGAGAAAAAAGAAACGAACAAATAAATAAATAAGTAACAAACAATGTTATAAATAATTTGGAGAGAAAGAAAGAAAAAAAAGAGCATTTCCTGTCTTTCAGCCTCTTGGCTTAATTCTCCCAGCTTTCGTTAAAGTTACGCGGTTGTCGCTTTCGTATTCGAGATGAACGTCGTAACCCAACTTTATTATCTTGATCGACTTGAATTTCCTCAGTATCGTTCAGATTCTTTTCTTTAGTATCATGTAACCCTTTATTTTCAGCATCATAGAATGCTTCTTCCTCCATCATCTCGTCTACCGTAACCATCATCTCGTCTACCGTAACCATGGCTTGGTCGTTCTAATCATATGTGTTTGGTGATTTGTCCTCTAGATCCATGCTCCAGTATGACCACATATCGGGGGTCTGTATAGAGTTCTTCCATACCGTTCAATACAGATCTTGTTGGTTTCCTCGTCCACCCCAATTACCGTAAACGGCTCTTGCTGAGGATCTTATTCGGATTGTTTGTTAAAGTTTCTTGCCAGTGCTTTGCTCTCCTACTTTGAATTCATCATGTTTCTATACTTGGATGCGTTTACCAGTTCTTCATGAAATATCTTCAATGTTTCATTTCTCTTGGTTGCTTCTTCTATTTTAGTAATTAATATTTCTTTTCAAGGGAATTCGCCCCCCTTTACATCTCTAAACAATACGTCTGCCGTTACTCGCTTTGTGGATGGATGTGGCGTGCGCCTGTAGGTTTTTAGTGTGTTCCTCAATCTCTCCTGTTCTCCTTGCTTTTGGTTAAGGTCACTTTTAAATACTTTTCTCAGTGTCTTCATGAACGTTTTTGCTGGATTTCCATGATCTTTAGTTATTGTTTTGGACGAGTACTTTCCAACGTTTTAATCTCCTATCTGTGCTGCACCTTTATATGAATTTTCAATCCTTATTCTGTTTTCTCTCAGTTCTTTTAGACGCCATGCATGTTTTAGCGCCTCATTCCTGATGTCGTCATTATGGGTTCCGATCATGACTTGATCTCGTATAACAATCACCTCTCACAATCACATCGTCTCACAAGCATCATGGATGCTCTTGAAGTTGGAACGATTTGCTTCCTTTTCCACTCGTATTGCAAACGAAGCAATAGCTTCATTGCTCTTTTGAGTCAATTCTTGAGTGTGACATTCTGAGTTGGTGCGTACTATTGTTGTATTCTTTTAACAAAGTAATCCCAGTCTGCCTTCTGTATGCTGGATCGGGCTCTGCAATTTTCTAGTCTGAAAAGGCGAATTGCACTGTATATGCCTAGTAGTTAAGCAACTTTGTCTTTAGATCTGATCTGATCTCTCAATTCATCATAGTCATCTATAGTTTGTTTCTTATCGTTTGCTATCTTCCAACGTTTTAATGCACTCCAATGCACTTCTAATTAAGGCCTAAATCGTATTTATTTAATTCATATATAAAAAAGCCCGACCTATAAGAAAGATACATTAGATATACAATATTTGGTTAAACAATTATTTTTCAGACTCTGAAATATCTCTTTGATAGCAGGTTTTTGTGGGGTGAATTGAGACTTGAAGCGAGTGTACAGAAATGTTCGTTGAATATAGTCGGGTCGTGTCAGGAGGATCTTTGGGTTTGTTAATGAAAGTACTTTGATTCTGTTGATTAGTTTCTTTAACGACTTCTTTGGTAGACGCTGACTCTCTTTTGATCGCAATATGAAGTATTTCATTTTTGCTATACTGTGCTCATATTCTCGCTTCTTGCACCAAGGAGGAGGGGTCTGGTAAGCTTCACAGGTTTCAGAGGGGAGTACTCGTTTTTACAGTGGCTAATTGTGTTAAGTATGCTGATTTGATCTTCTGGTTCGTCAAAGCTGTAGATGAGATTGAGAGGAGGGAAATCTTCGATAAATTTGCTGGTGTTTAGGTTCTTTTAAACTGAAGTTAGGTCAACGCCTACGCAAAACCATTAAATCGTTAATCAACATTTTTAAGACAGTTCCCCACAAAACTCAATGTTAGGTGTGTCAGTAGGCAAAATCTTCAAAAAGTCTATGAGGAGGAGTGTTTCCTATAGGAATGGAAAGCAATATCGCCTACTGTTTCAATAAAAAAACACTCCTTCACAGAGACTTTTTAAAGATTTTCTCAAAGATATATATATATTGTAACTATGTATTTTAATTGTAGTTAAAATATATATCAGATGAAATACCAAAATACCTCCGAATATAGAAATAGAAATGTTATTTTTTTCATCGAATTGTGATGATTTTGAAAAAATCACACAACAGTTAGCACCGAAAAAAGAATCGGCTCTCCTTCATGACGTAAAAATCGTATTTCTATGCGTAAATAAAAAAATTTGACGTCAAATGTTTTAAAAAATTTTGGAAACTGATGCTCAGAGATGATGCAAAATGTCCCGAATTCTGCTAACGATCTTTTCCCTATCAGTCAATTCGTCTTCTAAATGTAACACTAACTCTTACTTAACACTTCACATACGAGGACATGTGCGGAATGATTTGAGAAACCGATATTCTTTTCAGACGATGGACTTGGAAAGTTTTCAATCCAGAAGCCGCAATGAAGTATTGGAATTGAGAGAAGAAGTGGCGACTTTCGCAGCCGTTCTTCGCGGTGAAAAAACTGGGTTCGGAATCAGGAAAACCAAAAAAAATCTTAGCGTCAAAGATTTGAAAGACAAGAGAAACAAAATTGAACACATTATTAGAGCTTGGTTTCCACCAGTGGGAGTTACTAATTCTCAATCAAATTCTCACTGGTGGGAAACGCAAAATAATTCATAATTCATAGTTCTCGCCAATTCCAGAGAGGCGTAGCTAGAGCTCAGTCAAGGAGGATTTAGTCATTTAAAGTAGCAAAAGAAAACGTCCAAGTAACCTAATCGACACCTAACACTGAAAAGAAATATCGTAACAATGGACTCCTCCACTTTTTTTGACTCACCCTGAATACGCCTATGAATTCTCACCAACTCTTACTGGTGATCGAAACATTTGGATATTGTTCTCATTGAAATTCTCACTGTTAATTCTCACTGGTGAAAACCAAGCTTAAAGGGAGTAGAAGAGGCAGTGTTACATTTAGAAGACGAATTGACTGATAGGGAAAAGATCGTTAGCAGAATTCGGGACGAAATGAAAATGTTGGCTGAAAAATCTGAGTTTTAACAAAAGGGATTGGTGCTTTTACGACGTCAACAACGACAAATTGACCATGAATACAACCTAAAATATAGATACAACGATGTGCTTGTCACACCAATTGAATCATGGCCGAGTGAATGTCAGACAGAAGCTGATTTAGCTGTCAGTTCCTTGAAGAATTGAGGAAGAATTGAGGAAGATATCTATGCTGGGTTACAAATGAAACTGGATTGCGTTATGAATAAAATCAACACCCTAGAGGAGGAGTTACGTCGTCTAAACAAAAATTGGCCAGTTAGAAAATGATATTTCAAATGAGGAGGACGGTCTCAGATTCACAGAAGAGGTTTATGGATATGCAAAACGAAAAAGCAGACCATTATTATTATTATTTAAGAAATGCAAATTCTCAGGCTGTTAAGCCTCTACGAATCGATCTTGTATGCAAGGTGGTCGAACTTAAGCGGATGGTCAGCCCAGTGTACATCGGGTCGATTTTTGAAGCAGTTGATAGATTCCGCATTCACCACGTCTCTTGGCAAATTGTTCCATTTTTTCACCGCTCGGTAGTAAAACGAGTTGTATTGTAAACTCCTAACTCCATCTTTTGCAAAGATCCATTCAAGTTGGAAATCGTGCAACCTGCTGGCTTTCGTTCTGGGTCTGAAGGTGGAAGGTAAGGTAGATTTTTCGTACACGTGAAATTGCTTGTAAATTTCAAATATATCACCTCTGCATCGTCTGAAGACAAGTGTCGGTAAGTTCAGTTTTCTAAGTCTTTCTGGGTAGCTGAGGTATTTTAATCCATCAACTAGCTTAGTAGCTCTGCGCTGTACGCCTTCGATGGCATTGACGTCTTTTTGAAGATGAGGCGCCCACACGACTTGGCAATACTCCAGGTGGGAACTGACCAGGGTGATAAACCATGTCCAAGAAGGTGTAAGCTAAACAAGAAGTGTTAAAAACGCTAACTCAAGATAAATGGTTTAAGAAGTATTAAGCCGGAACTTGAGGATAAAATAAACAATACTAATGATTTGTTACATTAAAAAACAAATGAATTGCAGGAGAGGGAAATCTGGAAGATAAACGTAATGAAGAATTGCAAAAATGTGGAGAAAAATTAAAAGTCAGTATAAAAGAAAATGACAACATCGAAGAAAATCAAAAAGGCAGTCAAGAAACTGTAAAGAATTTGGCAGAAGAATTAACAAAGAAAACAGACGAATTGCAACACAATCTCAAAACAATATCTGAGAATGATACAAAAAATGCAATTGCAACTATCTTAATATCAAAATGTAAATCAAGCTAGAGCAGAAGTATTTAAAGCCAATGAATATAAAGAGAAAGTCTTAAAGAAAAAGTGATGGAACAAAATGAATCGATAGACACATCCAAAACACTTGTTGAGTAACTCAATCATTTGAAAAATGAAAATGAAAAGTTGAAGATTGATAAAACAGATCTTCAGGAAAAATATGAATCTACCGCCAAACAGTTGCCAGAAAACACATTTGTGTTGTGAACAAAAGATTCAAACGGAAACATCTGCTCTTCAGCATAAACTGAAATCCAAAGAAAATTAAGTTTTGATGCTCCAAGCTGATTGGAGAAAAGAAAAAAGTTTTGAAACTACGACAAGATTCTGGTCATTGCAATTTCATTGAAATACAAAAAAGTTGAAGAAACAACTTGAGCAAAAATGAACAAAAGAGTTGAAGAAAGTGACGAAGAGATAAAGCGTTGTTATGAAATAATTGAACAATTGAAAACAAAAGGTGTTGATGCTGATTGATGCAAAAGTGAAATGGAGAAGAGATGTGAAGAACCATAAAATCGCAATGACCAGAATCTGGTCGAAGTTTCAAAACTTTTTTCTTTCCTCCAAATCAGCTTGGAGCATCAAAACTTAATTTTCGTTGGATTTCAGTTTATCCTGGAGAGCAGATGTGTCCGTTTGAATCTTTTGATTACAACACAAATGTGTTTTCTGGCAACTGTTTGGCGGTGGATTCATATTTTTCCTGGAAATCTGCTTTATCAATCTTAAACTTTTCATTTTCATTTTTCAAATGATGCAGTTACTCAACAAGTTTTTTTGATGTGTTATCGATTCTTTTTGTTCAATCACTTTTTCTTTAAGACTTTCTCTTTATATTCATTGGCTTTAAATACTTCTGTTCTAGCTTGATTTACATTTTGATATTGAGATAGTAGCAATTTAAAAATGATATGAAATCTGATTTTAGCTAATATCAATTTTTTTGTTATTCTAACTGAGTGAAACCGAAAAATTAGGTTTTTAATCGGGAAGCCTTGTTTAAATTAAATGGAAAAAAAAGATTATACCTATACTCAGGTTGTCATCGAAGTGTTATTCTTCAATGAATTCATAAAATGATTTCCCAATACACCAATTCAATAGTCCGAGTTATGTGTGCGGAGAAGAAGTCTGGCACTAATTTAGTTTAGTCAGAAAACAGAGTAGCAGTCACAAGTAAAAAAAAGAGCAAACAAAATCAAATTAATTCACAGCATTCCTGTATGATATTTATTCTAAAAATTGTAATTTTCATTACAAAACATGACAGCTAATTGTGCTTTTGTTGGATGTTATAACACCACCGCAAAGTTAAAAAAGTGGCAGAACTCTTTTTGTGTCGAGCCTGCTCACGAAAGCATGTTAAAAAAGGAATGTTCATTCAGACCACCATTCACTTTGTATATGTTTTCTAAACGATTCTCGAAGAAAGGAAACGATGGATAACACTTTTAAAACGAGAGACATCCAAGAAAACCTCTTGGACTCCATATAACAGTGAGAGAGTTCGTTGCAAACATTTTGTTGATGGATTTCCTTCCGTTGAAAATCCCAATCCAATGTTAAAGCTGGGTTATAAGTATGAAGAAAAACCCAAGAGGCGAGAAATCTTTAAACATACATTGAAGAAAGGGAGCTCTAGTAGTCTTGAGACAGCTACTAGCAGTTCGATTCTTATGTCGTCCCTACATTCACCACCACATTCACCACATCATCTAGCATCACTATTATTGGAACATAGTTATTCGATGAACTCAACAGATCAACAACAATGTGATAGCTGTAGTGTTAAGCAAGCGTTAATTTTGTCGTACCAATAAAATGATAAGATGAACTTTTACACTGGTATTACTTCAGTTGCTATGTTCGAAGCTATATTTAAAAAGCCTACACCATATGTTTCAGCTATTACCTATTGTCATGGCCCCAAAAGAATCGTATCACAGATGGTTAAACTACGAAACAACATCAATAGAAACCAGAGCAGGAAACTGACCCCTAAAAATGAGTTCTTTCTAACATTCATGAGATTACGTCTGGGATTATTAAATGAAGATCGTCCTGACCGATTTTGCATATCACCTGCTACCTGTTCAAATATTTTTAAAACATGGATTCTTTTTTTGTCTGGGACGTTGTGGAAGCTGGTAAATTGGCTTCCTCGTGAATCGATTCAAGAAAATATGCCGAAAATGTTTAAGGAAGCTGGCTATGGAAAAGTTCAAGCCATTATTGACTGTAGTGAGGTATTTTTATTGAGCGTCCAAAGTCCTTACAGAGACAAGCAGTGACATGGTCCGATTACAAGTCACATAATACAATTAAGTTTTTGATTTGAATTTCACCCACTGGATACATTGCGTTCCTATCAAATTGTTATGGAGATCGAGCAAGTGATAAGTTTATATGTAAACACAGTAGCTTTTATGACTGCTTAGACTCGTATGATGAGGTCATGGCAGATAGAGGATTTCAAATTCAAGAAGAATTGTTATTGAAGTTTTGTACTTTGACAGTACCACCCGGTGCAAGGTTGAAAGCGAGCCATAAATCTTTTTTTTTTTGCATAACTTTTTCAGATGAAAATTTGAAAATGATTGAGAAAACAACACACGGTCAAAGCACCAATGAGCGTTAGTTTGAATACCGAAAAAGGGTTATTACTTCCTCGAAAGTTCATGAAGTGTTAACAAATATCAGAAAAATTGTAAATGGAATTGGCGGTGGCAGTGTTAATATGTGGAGCTTGATACAGAAAATATCTGGTTTCACATTTGTCAATCCAAATATTCCTGCTTTAAAATATGGAAGAGATATGGAACCTCATGCTGCTAATAAACTGTTTGAACTTTTAAAAGTTGGAAGAAAGTTAGAAGAAAGTGGTTTATATTTATTAAAAAGCAATCCATATATTGGAGCAAGTCCTGATCGTATATTTGGCTGCTCATGTCATGGAAAATGGTGTCCGTATTCAATTAGCCACCTATCCCCAATTGACGATAATGTTAAGCTTGACTATTTACAAAATGACGATGGCACTATTCACCTTAAAAAAACACACCAGTATTATACTCAGTGCCAATTACAGATGGAAATTACTGGACTAAAAAAGTGTATGTTTTTTGTATATACAGCTCATGGTTCGTTAATGGATGAAATCGCATTTGACAAAGACTTTTTTGATGACTTAGTTGATGTGAAGTAAATTTTACAGAGAATTTTATTTAAAATCTGTGTATTAATGACTAGTATTTTGTAAAGCCATATTTGTTTATTAGGATATATTTAAAAAAAACCTTGGTTTATTAAAAGAGTGCCCTTTTTTTCTGAACCCAAACGAAATTTTGAATAATTGTCTCTTGGTTTTGTTACCTGAAGTTAAGATTTTGACCTTTGCCTCTATCGGAATATGAAAGTTCTGCCCCTTTTAACCAAATTTTAGTTATGCAACATTGAAATCTTTTTATTCCTCGATTTTAGGTAATTCCAAAAACTCAAGCAGGGTGATAATTTTTCAAGCGGTATTTTGTTTGAAAGGCGAGGAAAATAAGCTGTTTCTCTTTAAAAACAGGGAAATGGATGAAATTTCTGGGATTTAATACAAATCAAATCCAAGATCAAATATTCTTGCTTTCATATGAGCAAAGAGTTTCAAATAAAATACACATTTGTTTTGAAATGCTTTCGGTACTTCATCATTTCAGGTAAAACTAATTACATAAGCACAGCTATAACATATATACAAAAATGTTTTTAAACATGTCCTGCAGATTAATATGCTAACACAAAAACAATTATTTAACTAAAAACTGAAAGAAAAAACCCTGAAACATTTTTCCCAACACAAAAAGATTTTAGAGTGACTAAACTTTAGACAAATCAGTAGGCGATCAACATTTTTAAGTCACGAAATTATTTACAAATATGTCACTTGAGTCTGAGAGGTAGCTGAAGAGAGTACATTTCTTCAGAAAAATGTTAACATAAACAATTGAATAGCTCTACAACCACACAGTTTTTGTGGATTCCTGCTATAACGATGGCTTAAAGTTAGAAATGACTGAACAAGTTATAATAACATCATCACAATGACGCATTTAAATTCATGTCCCTCACTTTACTAGGTGCTACTTCTATTCTGCTTGGCAACCATACGCAAGATTTTGTAGTTCATGCAGGATTTATGAGGCCCAAAAGCATAGAAGCTTCGATCCGAAAAAGGACAGCAATATGGTTGCAGGTCGATCCCATTCCTGCAATACATGAACAACGTGTTTGCAAGACTTTCCCTTCAGACTTTTGATATAAGCAGCCAAAACTTATGTTTTTTATCAGATAATCTTTGGGAGGTCTGCAGTCCGTTTTAATGAAACAGCAAGGGCTATTTCCTAATGAGTGATATGAAATCAATCCAAGCCAACTTTGTAGTCATTTAAGTTGTTACACTTGCGATCTGATTATACTTAACTAGTCCCAGATTCTTTCGCTAAAAGGAAACACGAAAAGTGCTGACTCTCTACAAGTGTTTGGAAATCACTTGGTTATGGTCTTGTGATTCTGAATATACAAATTTTCCAAATTGCGTTGCATCGACAGACGTGTAAACTTTGAACTGAAAGACATAGCAAAAATAGAGACCAGACTTTTTTTCCTTCAATAATGTATGTCTGGTTTTATGCCTTCGCACTTATAAGCCCACTTAAGTCTCTGGGTTTGAATTTATATTAGTCCATGGCTAATAACAGGGATTTTATGTTACAGTGTACTGTTTTGCAGATTTCTTACACAAGAGTTTCGTTTTGACCTTTTACAATGAAATAAAAGGAAAGAACGTGAAAAATTAAGTAAATTAGAGGTATGGAACATTAAGTTTTAACTCGATTATCCCAAGAAATCGTGGAAATATGATTTGGAATGTACATAATAAGCTGACGTCAGTATTTCCTTTAAGGGGCCAGAACTTCTTTGCTAACCCTTAAGTATTTACCACAACTTTTTGTTCCGTCTTCTAAAAGCTTTCCATTGGTGCATACAACGTTAAAAGATTTTAACCTTGTTTTTTTTTTAAACCGTGAAACCATGATGTCATCGGTCACGTGACATTGGGACAAAATCACGAGAGGGCCATCAGTGATTTTGAATCACCTACATGTCAGAGGCACATTTCCATCAATCAAGTTTAAATCAAAGGTTAGGCTATTTCCCGGTCTAATAAGATTGAGGCTTTAATTACATATACTCCCGGTAACTCGAACCTCTTAGGGACCTGGAGAAATAGTTTGACTTAACGAATATACGAGTTATCCAGGGTTTGAGTTAACAAGTAATTTTTATAAGGAAGTATTAGAGAAGGTGCAAGGGACCGAAAATAATTGGTCGAGATAATAAAAGTTCGAGTTATCCGATATTCGAGTTACTGGGAGTTCACTGTACGACTATGACAAAAATCTATTAAAAGGCATTAAACCAGTTGCAGATATTTTATTCTCACCACTCGTCCATATCATCAATAATTGTATTGAGCATAACACTTTTTCAAACGCCGGTAAAGTGGCAAGGATTTTTCCCTTTCCTAAAGTGCCACGCCCGAACGCTCTGACGGACGTCACGAATCAACTTTCCGAATACATTGAGTAACAAATCTGAGTAACTAATCTACGATCAAACTGAACCTATGGTTTTCGAAGGGACACGGAACCATAAACCCACTGACCAACCTAGAATTCGACATTCTTGGATGCATAAGAGTGAAGTAACCCTACATGTGGTGATTACATGCAGCGATAACACAAAAGCATTCTATACAGTTCATCCTGGTGAACCTTTTAAAGAGTTTCATTTTGAAGGAAATACTCTTCGTTCATTTGGTTGATAAACTGACTGTCATACCCTCCAATGAAAATCCGCATGGAAGGCTAACTATTCTCATAAGAAAACTATTAGAAAAGCAGCTATTGTTACTGTTTTATTAATACCCACCTGCGATTTTGCTTTCCATGTTTCCATTTAAAATTTGAGAATCCTTAACGAACACAAAAAATGACCTTCCAAATTAAAACTGCATGAAGTCAAAATATGAAAACAACTTTCTATGGAATACTTAACACTTCTTTTAGATATTCCATGATTAAGCATGAATTATTTTCACATATCCATCGACAAACGCTTCAAAGGAATGACGTTTTTACCAGTAAATCGGCATCAGAGTTTATCTCAACAGCACGTGAACATTTCTTGGCAAGTGATCTGTGGCACTTACATATTGACGAAAAAATATGGGTTGTTACAAAAAACCCTGTCCTTCAACACAAAGTCAAATCCTAAAATAAGAAAACACCCACCAGGTGCCGCCTGAGAAATCAATAAAGTAAGCTGATTCTACCTTAAAAACGTTCATGACCAGTGAAATTAATGCAAACTGCTTTGGTATTGGCGGACTGTTCTATATGCTCTGTCCGTATCGAGTAGGCACCTTGGGTTTGAGATTGGAGAAGGAAGGTTATAAGCTACGAAATGAGCACCTTAGCCATTAGCAAGGCAGAGCGTTCTTGAAGTAAGTCGTGTTTAGGTTGATGATTATGCCTAATGTTTATCGATTTATGTTGTTATTCAGCAAAATATTTATTTTAATATTATGTTTGATACATATTTAGTAAGAACGTCGCAATTGTACTGCATGCGCATGAAGAAAAAAAACAACTGTTAAGTAGCTAAATAGACGTTATTTTCTAATAAATACTTCCACTTTTCTAAAGTCGTCTAAACGTCGATTTAACATCTAAAAAATCCCAGTGGACGAAATCTTCAAAAAGTGTTTGTATAGAGGTGTTTTTTATATGGAATTAACAGGTGATATTGCTTGCCATTCCTATTGAAAACACTCCTCCTCATAGACTTTTTGAAGATTTTTTCCACTGAGATATGATGTTCTATAGCGTCCTGCATGGACCTCGTTAAAGATACTCGACAATGTTTTTCTCATTCTGCTCCTTCACTGCATCAATGACTTGTTGATCAATATAATCAACTACAACGAAATTGACCGTCTTCCCCCTTTTCTTCGTTCCTTTGAAACATTTCTCCAAGCCTTCTTTGACGTATGGGTTGCACCAATATGCCAAATCATTTACACATAAGCCCGAAGAAAAGATTAAATCATAACGCACGAAACTTGTGTAAGCCTCGAGTTTACATCTGGTTTCGTTCATCAACTCGTCCATTCCATTAAAAACGTGGCTGAGCCAGGTTTTTGAGACCCATGTCATGCCAACAGAATTTTGATTTGAAAGCCATGGCAGATTTGTACTACCTGATAGCTCATTATGCATGATGATATAGATTCTTTGGTTAGCCCTAACGGCTGCACCTAGCGTCACATACTGTGTTTGCATGGTGAGTTTCTTTGCAGATTTCCTGGCTGAAGTTGGCTCCCATTTTTCCTTCAACATTCGAATAATGGAATTACCAATCTGTCGCTTTCGTCCCTCTTCGTAATCTCGATTGAAATGTATAACAATTACTTCACCGCTGTGTTCTGGTTTATTCATCCAATCGTCAATTTGTTGCAGCATCTTCCTGATAGAACCTCCGAAAGCGCCACCATGACAAGCGTATGGCCCGTGCGGCTTCACCCAATTTTGCCAACATGTATCAATATCAAAGTATCGAACGCCAAAATCGAGTTGTTGTCCGAAAGTTTTGTCTTGGTTTCTAAAAAAGCAGCTAATAGCGCTTGATTGTGTAATTCTTGTTCCTAGTCTTCCAACAGGTGATGCTGAGAACTGTTTTAGTCTTCCATCAAACCCAGCACCAGAATTGTGAGTTCCTGCCAATGTAACCTGCCTAATGTCCAATTCACAAAGTCTTTCCATACCATTGCATGTTGTTGTGGTTTGGTCGGACGGCTCGCAAAACAAGGGTAAAAGAAATAACAGCCAACGCATGTCTAGATGATACAGAAATCTTTGTTTCGGACAGACAATCAAACCTTGTGTGTGTTTATATTTTTGCATTTACAATTTTTCAAACTGTGAGTTATAACTGTGTTTTTTATGCAATAATTTTGTTTGTACACAAATTGAAAATATTTCACGCTGTCCGGACTTGTGTTGTTGGTTCTGTATAGTTTTCAAAGGAGTTAAATTAATCGGTGAGTTGGTGAGTCGGCTGCTGCGTGAATAAAGAAACCATGCTATCATACCATGCTACAGCAGATGAAGATAGAGTAACATCTCTAGTCAATCCATTATAAAAGCATTCAATACAGCGCTTTTTTCTTACCGACGTAATCTTTCAAGAACATTATAATTATGCTGAAGGTACATTCTTCATTTTAAATTCAAACACTGATTTCATTTCTGAAAATATTACGATAATTTTATTAAAATTGTGTTTCCATTCAGGAAATATTGGCCAAATGTAAAATAGTTCAGGCGCTGTGTTGCAAAAAAGTGGTGTGAAAACATCGTTTGAGATACAGATGGTGACGGATTTTCTAAGATGATTTTCTATTCAAAAACTAAACGTAACTTCCAATGTATTTAGGGCGCCCTAAGTTATGAGAACCTGAAATTACTATGTTGTCATTGCATAATCGTTGTGTTTCTTTATAATTATGACATTTTCTTCATTTTATGCGTTTTAGTTCTTGATTTTTACAATTCTTAATCACGTTAGAGGATCTGTAAGAATGTGATGTTTCTGTGAGAGAAAGAAGGTTGTTGAAATTATGCAAAATGATACCAATTACAATTTATTGCACAGTTAACACTATGGTACAAAAGAATTTTTAAGTTCTGTCTCCTTTTGTTTTATACCTCATGGTGGAACCTTGTGTTTTTAATTAGTCTTATTAAAAAATCGAAGAGTTTCTGCGAAATCAGTGTGCAGGTAGCGAGAAATTGGGCGTTAAAAGTATTGTTATCGATTGATTCGTGTGATTTCGATTTCTGTCGTGAACTCAAATTTTTCAAATATTTTAGTAGCAGTTCAATTCATTACAGTCAGTGTATCGAATCCAATCCAAAAATTAGGAAAAAAGAACAGAATGTTAGGTGCCGAATCCCAATAATTGAATTTATCGTGTTATTTATCGTGTTTTATCGATAAATCAGTTTCTAACACCAATAAGCATGATGTATTTGTTCAATTTGTTACTTATTGTAACTTTGATTCTTTTTAAAACTAAAATAATCAGAAAAGTTTTTAAGAACATGTTTTTTGTGCCAATTTATTTATCTTTATTATCGATTTCTTATCGAGTTGATCTGCAAAACGTATACATAAATAAACGAAATGGTAAAGTAATTATTTGCTAACTGAATTGAAAACATTGAGGTTATATATGCCAATCTCTACTTGAGTACACAAAACCAGGTACAAATGTAATTTAGGGAAATCTGGGTAAGGATGCAGCAGAAAACACAAAGAAAGTAAACCAGGTTTACTTAAACAATGGATACCAGGCGGATCTAGAACCTATGCAAACTTAATGGAGGAAGTAAATTAAGACTAGAAAAGAAAAACAACATACAACATCTTCAGCAAACACCATTAATGAAATAATAGAATGTTTAGCTAGTGATTTATTTACGAATATGAGCTCTGATTAGCTGGGTTTTTTTTTTTTTTTTTTTTCATGCTGAGGATTCTGGTGAAAACACTTCCGTAATATAACCATGTGCATATATCCACCACTACTACAACTTCTCTCGATGTATGGATAATTTGACGAGATAATACTTAGCTTATACACCGCCTAGTATGTCAAATGATTTACTAAAGAAATATTAGAAATATGTGACAATCGTTTTCCAATACATGAGTAAGTCTTTAGAGGCGATTCTGCAATCTAACTGGTAACCCAAATCTCTATCAGATAGCCTTCTACTCATTTCTTCCATACTAAAAACATATCAATTCCGTTACCTAAGAAATTCGAGCCGCTTCTTCACCGCTTCTGGTACACCAACCGACAGAACAAAAGATCAATGCCCTGCTTCTTTTGTCCAAACTGTGGTCAAAGACTCTATCGATTCCGTAAATTGGTGTCGCAAGCGGCTCAAAAACTGAAAGTTATAACCAAGTTAGGTGATAAGAAATATAGGAAGGCGGTTCAAAGAGTTGTTTCAAAATATTACTTATGAGTTCTCAGCGGCTCTGTCCGAAAAGCTCCATGATGGAGCGTTATTCGATTTTGGAAAGAAGAAGGTGTAATGAAGTTGGAAAACATATTTTATGCTTTTTATTTTGAACGAAAATGTGGTTTAACGAGGAAATATACGGAAACCTCCTTCGAAACTTAAGCATCAAGAAAAATCGATTGGTTTTCGCTCACAAGGGATCACAAGGATGTTCCGCTCTCAGAGCAGAGGAGAAGCAGAATCTAATAAATGTTTATTAGAAATTAGAACGTACAGTGGCGGATCTAGCAGAAATTTCACTGGTGTAAGCCAATTTGGAGGAGAACTTTCTAAAATAGAATTGGCAATTAAATTGCAATTATCCTTTTGAAACACTCTTCTTCATAAATTTTACGCTGGTGTAAAGTTGCTTCTCTATCCGCTGCTGACGTGTAAAAACGTTAAATCAGAATTTAGAACTGTTGACTTTCTGAGGGGTTATATTGCTGTACATAAGTATGTTGGAACAATTAGACAAATGATGAACAAAACACACTTTTTGGTTATTTTCACTTATTTTGTAATTTGTATTAATACTATAAAAACATTGGAATATCATCTTTACTGTCCATCGTATATTTTCTGCTTAAATGGGCTACGACATGAATTACGTGATTCCTGTGTTGTTGTTTACTTTTTCCGGGGCGGCCGTAGTGTTATCGCATTTCAAAATGCTCATCGAATCTGTGGACCAGCCGGAGAAACCAAACTGAACGTGCTTGCGAGCTAGTGAAAAAACAACTAAGTTGGTAAAGGTTACATTATTAAAGAAAGCAATATAAAGCAAAACAAATAATACTAGCTATAGTTATCCAAGTTATAGCTGGTCAAATGTCTTGTCTGCTAATTCTTGACCTGGTCTGCAAATTTGTACCGTTGTTCAATGATCGTTAAGAAGAAGAAGAAGTGGCTTGTTTTGATGCTCGTGCTGCAGATGAATTTCGAAGTTTTCGCAGCTCCAAAGCCTTATTTAATTTTGTTTTGAGCAAGCAAGACGAAATGAAAGTACAGAAGTTATACAAAAAATGAAGGATCGATGGTGTTTTAGAGCACAAGAAAACCAATAATAAAGATTTTTCAAGATGTTTGAAATTTTTTGAAATTTTTGTACAACATGTACAACATGTGGCTTGTGGATTGTTGATTTCTATGTTAAAATGAGTAATAATTTGTATTATTATTTCATTAAAGCTAATTTGTTATGAAAAATAAGAATTTATTAAGTAATGTATTAACTATCACTTTTTCTTCGTTTTTTGTTTTAGGCTAACATCTATATTTAGTTAACGTGATATTGGGAAATAGAAGCAAACTCTAAGAAACACTCTGCATTAGAAAAACGTGATGAGAATTCTCTTATGCCTGCTCAAGTGCCGTAATGCATCATTTTGACGTCGAATGTCAATGGAATGTCTTCACGGCATGTATAAACGTAATAACGCAATAACGTAATAAACATAATAATTTGTCTCAAATATCAGTCACACATTAGTTGTTCCGGAGAATAATTGACTTAAACGTTATCAGTGTCATAGAACAAGCGCAAACTCTTATAAATGAAGGGCAAAGGGCGTTATACATTAAGCACAAAGCTCTTATACATTTAGCACAATGCGCTAGTACATTTAAGCGCAAAGGGCGTTCCACATTATTTGGAAGGATCGTATATGAAATAACAAAATTGCAATTCATAATTTATGCAATTCATAATTTACGTTTGTGGGGCCTTTGTTGTCTCAGTATCTTTTGTGTTTCAATTTTCTTATAAAACTGAAATCACCCCATTTCTCTGTCAGTAATCCGATATGAGTTATATGAGATTTTCAGCTGCCAAATGGCGCTAAAACCTTTGTTATGAGGTCCTGTTAAACAGTAAACTATTAGATAAATTGCTCAAAGCAGAAACATTTTTCATATGACGTCAATTGATTAATTTTATGTAAGATACACGATAAACTATTCCGTAAACTTTAAGTAAGTTTTGAGCGTAGTTTATCTAATAGTTTACCGTTTAGTGTCCTCTTTACCCAAATCTTATAAAAATAATAGGGAACACTTCTCTCTAAATGGCATTATTAAAAAGTTATCTTATCTTGTTGGACATGAATGAATGAAATGAAATGAATGAATGAACGAGAGAAGACTATTAAAAGGAATATATACATTTATTATTTACAAAGTTTTCGAGGACTTAAATCAAAACAACGCTATCAGATGGAAATCCGCTAATAAATCAAGAAGTTGGTTGATTTTGTTGCCTGTCTATTTGTCTCGATTGCACGACGAACTCGGTATTCAATATGGCTGCAGATTCATCGCAGTTAGTCTTTCGATCAGTTTTTGCAGCTGCATTTTTTGGTTCCTCAAATGAAAATTCTGTCTAGCCTGGTTTGTTTGCTCAAATCCCAGAGCTTGTACAGCTTTGTTCAGCGCTTTGTTCACACACGTCACAAAATTATTCACGACTTCAAAAACTTCTTGTTAAACGAATACATCAAAGATTTCAGTCAACTTTCCTTTTAACCTCATCTATGCGTTTGATGATCCTGATAAACAACTGGATATCTTCAACTCTTTGGTGTGTGGTTGTATCGATCAACACGCTCCTTTGAAAACCGGTAAAATTACGCGACCACCTGTGCCATGGTTAAAAGATTTGAATACGATATCTTTACAAAAAGAATGAAATCTACTTCAGAAAGTCTGTTGAAGATTGGGAAGCATTTAGAAACATCCGAAACGATCTCAAACTTAAGAACAACAAAAAGAGTTCTATAGGAAAGCTTTATCGACACAGCGACCCCAAGAAGTCTGGAGGACAATCCATCTAATACTTAACACAAACAATCATCCCCTCCATGAAGACTCTGTTAAACTAAACGAGCACTTCAATAAGACGTCTGAACGAATTTCAACCACCAAGAGAAAATCCCCAGAAGAACTGAAAAAAACTATCAACAAACTACCCGAAAACCACACTGAATTTAAACTTAGACCAATCACCTTCAATGAAATTAAAAATGCCATTCAAAAGATTCGCAGCGACTGCTCTACGGGCCCTGATGCAATACCTGGCAATCTCACCAAACATTTCAGGGCTAAAGAGGGTGTTGGCAAACGTTGGGTTTAGCGGGCGATACACGATCAAATTTGTTGAAATCGACAAGTTTGATCATGTATCAGCAGATATTCAATCTTCAAAAAGAAGTCATGATCAATTAAGTGTGTCTTCTTGAGGGAAAACGAAACACGCCATGGGTGATATAATCCTGGTATTACTTTAGGTGTCAGATTCAAAATAAGTTCATTGTGGATTCCCTAGTGTGTGCAACTTTATCTAGAAAAGGATGGTAATATTTTACACACCTCTAATATTTTACACACGAAAACCCATTTTTCATAACGATATATTTCGGCGTGAAGCCTTCATCAGGTACCTCCATCTACAATCTGCATCTTGATGGGATGTACATATCAATTGAAATTTGACAACAGACAAGTTGAGAAGTTCATCCATATATATATGTAAAGATTATTTCTTTATTTTAACTCAATTCCCAACGCACCTTCAGAATTATCTACAATTAGTTTCACCATTCCTTCCTCCGCTAAAATGCTTTGAACTCCAGCAGTGCCTGTTACTTCGCGCAATTTAAAATATTTAGAAATGTTTTCAACGAAAAAACGAAACTTTCACGCTATTTCGAAAAACAGTTTTGAGCACGTAAAGCTATGTTCTTGACTTTCTCTAAATTTCGACCAAAATAAAAATGTGTAGGAAAACGATGTGTACCAATGGATAAATTTATTGCAACAGGCGCACTGGCTTCCTAACAGATACAGATACAGATTAGGACATTTTAGTAATCGCACTATGTTTCAACAGTAAGAAAAGGAAAAGAAATTGCTGGTAGAGTGGTGACGTCTTCGCTAAACAGATATCTAAGATATCTTAGAATTTTATGTTTACTAGTAATTCATGTAATGCCAATGGTAACTAAATCGTGTAATATACCATTCCCACCATTCAGTTATCTCCATAATATAACACTCAGGTTAATTACTTGTTTTGGTCTTGGTTTGGCAAAGAACGCGGAATTTTAAAGTAAATTGTTTTATAGACGTCATTCGAATATTTTATGATTTATAACCTTCAAATTGGAGTTTGACATTTGAGTATAAATAAAAGGTTGGGTAAGCTGGATTGATTCAAGATTTAACTTGGCTTGAGTTATATCAGGAAATCATGAAAACTCTGGCATTATTGTTGCTGTTGTCCATGGTTGTGTTGGCGTCCGGCAGTGGTCGTAAGTTTTAAATCCTTGGGCTTCCAATCATAATGATTAGTTCTTCTATCAACCGATTTTCAACTAGGTAGTTTATTTAACGACAGGAATGCATAAAAAATTGTTCTGGTTGCTCTGTAGGGAGTGAATGGCTGAAAATAGACTAATACATTAATACACTACTTTTAAATCGCATCGGGTTTGAGTATATCGAAATGCAATAGTGTTGAAACTCAGGCTCGGTACTAACTGCTATACGATCGCTGCAAAGTCTATTTAATGGATTGAATTTTCTGTTGGAATTTATAATTTTATTAACTACCTTATGATTTATAAATAATGAATAAATAACTAAATAAGAATAAGAATAAGAAAATATTAAGTGAAAATAACAAGTCACAATATGCATTATTTCATTTCTTTTTGCTTGAAGGTCGTGGTCCTTCTCCTCCTCGACTACGGTATGGCGATGAAGAAAGTCTTTATGGTAAGAAATTTCCCTCATATTCTGCTGATCAGATTTGCGCAAAATGGTTAAATTGCAGAATGATGGAATTCTTTTGATAAACAGGTTTTCTAAGAAAGTTCGTTTACTCTTCTGGCGAAGGATGAAGACCATGCTTATTATAGAATACTTGAAAATTCAAAAGTTGATCAAGACAGTTATCCCTCACCTGTTACCAATTTGAATTGTTATGATTAAAATCGTCCCTGGCTTTTTACGTTTAGCTAAATGGCGTGATTTATTTCCAGTTGAGAGAGATGCAGGTAAGAATTTTTCCAGCCACTCCTATAGAAAACACTCCCCCTAATAGACTTTTAAAGATTTTGCCCACCGGGTAATAATCGTTTACAAAAGCCCGTCTTACATTTTAAGTTGTGTGAAGCAAGAAAGGCTTACAACCTTTTGTGTTCCAGCTAATGTTTTCAAATTTTTATTTTATTTTTATACTCAGTGTGTGTTAAGCTAACAAGATGCGATTATTAAAGTTTTGGGTTGAAAGTCTGTCTTTTTTGTTTGAAAAAAAAGAGGCATTGCATAACGATTACCTCGTTTAAGCCAGACAGAAATAACAAGGTTTTCACCGCAGACTATAATGATGATCACATCTTGTTACATTAACCTAAATGGTCGGTGTGTTTTATTGCCAATTTTTTTAAAAAGAGTTGTCCTATATAATACTTAGAATCAACCAATGAATTTTGAATATTTTAGGCGACAAACATATCATTGGATACTGGGCGAAAACACTTAGCCATTCAATTCTTACAACGAATACCGATATACAGTTCACTCTCTCTAATTCGAATCTCAAGGGGGACAAATCTCTTATTCGAATTTTCAGACTTGAAGAGTGAAAATTCGAATTAGAGAGAGTAAAATCGGAAATTTTGAAAAAATAACAAAAACCACCAAGATGAAAATACAACAACAAAAAATTGAGTTCTTTTTGAAAATCTTTATTTATATTTACTACACTCAGGATTTCTCAAAAAAATGTTCAATTTTGGATTGTTTTTTGTTGACGAGTCCAAGTCAAGCACACGACTTGCGTCGCTGAGTGCTTTCCTCAAATCTACTCCAAATTTCGTAAATATGCTGTATTCCTCAAGGATGGAAATGGCATTCATGGCATCTTTAAAATCGGGTTTTGTCAACAGTTCGGTTGGTTCTTCGTTGTCGGAATCATCATCCTCACTATCGTTGCAGTCAACACATCCACTCACTTCGGCAATGATGTCTTTATCGGATATGAGACCAGAAACACTGATCTCAAAGTCAATATCGACAAGCTCGTCTGCAGTTAATTCAAAGTTTACATTGAACTTGCCTTTCATGACTTGGAGATCACCTCGCAAATTTTCAATGACGTCTTCTTCGACATCCAAATTTGCAAAAGAGTCATCATCATCATTTAACGCCTTCTCCGCAGATTCTTCAGAAATACCGGACTTTTTGAAACAGTTCAAGAAAGTGCGATCAGGTATTGAACCCCAAGCCTTGTTGAGCATTGTCATTGCTGTCAAGATGGAAATTTTTGGTAGCTGCTTTCCTTTCTCTAAGTTAGCAAGTTGATATTAAGTCTTGAATTAATACCAGTTAACGATGGTTTGGGAATGAAGGTACCGTCACGTTTAATTTTCACAGCAGAAGAAAAGTATATTAACATTCTCGAAAAAAGACTTCCTAAAATGTTATAAATATGTACTTTATAATGTATATTTCCATAAGTAAGATATCAAATCAAACCTTTTTTTCCACTTGTCTAACCAGCCATCCGATGCTTGAAATTTTTCAATGTTCAATTCTTTGGCAAAATAAAGAGCCTTTTCCTTTATAAGGATGCCACTAACAGGAATATTTTCTGCTCGTATACATGTAAACCATTTCAGTATAGCGTTATTGACTTGCTCATAGGTATCAGACTTCATCCGTTTGGTTTTTGCATTCCCTTTTTTATAAGCGTCAAAAACCTTTTCCTTATTTTTTTTCCAATTAGAAAGCGTATTAGGCGGAATACCAAATGATTGAGCGACTTCTTTATTGGATTTTCCTTTCTCTAATTCCACCAAAGCTTTATACTTGGTCTCAAGTTTTTGATCTACACGGTTTCGCTTAGACATTATGAGAAATAAAACGCAGGACATCAAAGCACATTAAATTGCTGCACTTCTGTTTACAAAAACGAACAAACATACCATCGAACAGACGGATGAGAAATTCGAAGTTCGAAAAAAAAACGTTTACACTCTGAATATTTGAATTATAGAGATAATTTTGCTGAGGGGACCTTATAATTCGTTCCAATTATAGAGGTTTCCGGATTACAGAGATTCGGATAGTAGAAAGTTAATTAAGAGAGTTTCTTAAGGAAAATTGACGGTGACTTTAAATTCATTCGGATAATAGAAATATTCGGATAGTAGAGATTCGAATTAGAGAGAGTCAACTGTAATTTTTTTGGCATATATATCTTTACTCATTTGTATTCCATGGTTTACTAAATAAAGTTTTCTAGACTTTGTTTTGAAATTTTCTATTTACTTAACCTAAAAACCAATCTTTCTGGTGATCAATACAGATGGGAGTCCTCATTGACAAATAGAGACATTATTCACTGAAAAATTACCAATATTCAAGTCAATATTTATAGTCCATTAAAATACTTTCTGCTATAAAAACCAACATGGAGTCTATTTATGGAGCCGGTCGCTTCAGAAAACAGCGCCTGGTCACGTGACGTGAATGCCGTTATTATTATTATTATTATTATTAATTTATTTTCAGTTGGTAACAAGGATTAAAATCATAGTTTACAAAGAAACTAATATAAACCAACTTTGCAAATAATAAAATCTAAAATCTAGTTATAAATGAAAAAATGAATAAAAACTTAGATGTGCAGTAAATTTCAGTTCAAGTGCATAATAGGCAGTTGCAGGCTATATCCGACAAAGAATTCAATTTTCTTTTGAAGCTTGATAGGGAATTCGAGGACTTAATGGAAGCTGGCAGTGCACACCAAAGCAAGCTGCCTCTGAAAACAATAGAATTTATGCCATATCGTCTGGTTTTACAAGAAGGCAATTTTAGAGTTGACCCTGATCTTAGGCTGTAAGGAATTGACTTTTGTTCAAAAATATTCCACATAAAATTTGGATTCATGAAATTCAAAGATTTAAATATTTCTATAAGTAAATATCTTAAATTTCTAACATGAATATTAACACCTTGGTCTACCTCCAATAACTCATCTAGTGAGGCATTAAAGTTTTGGTATGTTGCCCTCAATGCGCGTTTGTGAACTTCATTCACCAGTGAGTTACTACGTTTGCCGTTTATTCATTAAAGAAGACTCTACTGCAAGGAAAAATAAACACCAAAAGACTTCTTGGGGTTCCATCCATACCGATTGGTTCTTCCCTCCCGCCGACTTGCAATTGGGAAGTTGAATTATCGCTAGAGAAACGTATAGCATTGCTCTAATTTCCACGAAGGCCAGTGTACAGTTAGTGCTTAAATGTTTGAGAAGCACCAAAGTGATGGTTTAAGATATTTTTCTGAAACTGTAGTTACATTGGAAAACATACTCTTATTAACAGTCGGAACAATACACATATGTACTCATGAAGTAGTACTCCTGATGATGGCTTGAAGCCGAAATATAGCGTTGCTCCAAAGATGTGTTTTCTTGTTTACATATTTATTTTACAACACACATTGGCTATTGGCTATTTGTTTTCAAACCTACGTCTTTCCCCAAACTCAGGTAGTTTTGATGTGAAGACAGCGAGACCATAATGTCCTGGCATCGCTGGTCGAAATTGACTCATTTTACGGGAACTGAACCGCAGATGTTGTTATGCAATTTAAAGTCTTCTATCATCAAGGCCGACAAATTGTCACGCCAACGGAAACTTTAAATACACGATCTACAAGCTTTTTTCCATTAATAGAAAAAGTGACCATTATTGAGAACAAAGAATTCCAAAAAGGAGAAAGTGTTTAGTGAACGTTTGATAGTGTAGCCATTGTCATTAATGTCCAAATTATCGAGTGATTTCTTGGAACGTGATTTTTTGGAACTTTTTTAACAATCATCAAACTGTAACTTGGTATCTTGGAGGGATAAAAATGAAACAAATTTAGCTCAATATAGAATATATTCTTAACAAAACCCGCAGTATTTCTTACAACTTCGTTCCATGAAATATTTCCAAGACTTATTCGTGCTAACACAATCTTTCTTTTGGATATTGTGAACAACTTGAAACTCTATTCCTGCATGGCCCTGAAGCAGTTGCTAAACGAAAGACGATCCAAGTAAGGGAAAAGATCCTAGAGATATGTTTGTTAAGGGTATAATACAGTTTGCCATTTTTTGTAAGGAATTTTTGTTTGCTAGAAATCCTATAGTGTCTAACGAAAAGTTGTACAATTTTTGGCCCTTACAAAAAAACGTATGCAACTTTTAAAAGGAAACTCTAGAGACAAATGCTTGTTCCCAACCTCGATCTCAGGGCTTTTTCTTTCTCTTATCGAATTCAAAGATATGAGTGTATTAGTCATGAAGAGACATTGTATTATGTTCTTTGAAAACACAGATAAAAACAGGTCGACTGAAAATCGACAACCGATTACCCAAAACGTATTTCGGGATCGAAATGCTCTACATAAATGTCATGGGTAAGTACCACAACATTATCCTAGTAATAACAAGGCCTCTTATAACTCCTTTTTCTCATCTAAGTTTTTCGTGAAATTATTTCGATTGTTGATAGGTAAAGAATGAAGTGTAATATACAACAGGTCTCCAAAATACCCTACTTATTAATAAAAACCGGGAGAATTATTGGTCGGTTTAATATAAAAACGG
The DNA here is from genome assembly GCA_039566895.2 of Turritopsis rubra. Lineage (NCBI taxonomy): Eukaryota > Metazoa > Cnidaria > Hydrozoa > Anthoathecata > Oceaniidae > Turritopsis > Turritopsis rubra. The sequence continues at coordinate 9,466,693 of CM077623.1, forward strand.
GTTATAAATTTAAACTGGTTAAAACTTGGCGACCGTTTTTTTTACCGATAAGGTAAAAGCTCAGAAAAATGTTCAATTTATGGCCTAGCCATCAAGCTTGGCCTCGTTTTCAATATCATAATGGCTTTTAACTACCTCACTGGGGAATCGGAAGAATAAGTGACTATTAGTAAGTTTGAAATCAGTAAAACAATACAATGCATAGAAACGAGACAAAGCATGATAAAACGGTCATAATACAGTGTTTAAACAGAAATTCTGGAAAAGCCTTTTAGCTGGAATAAGATTTTGGAATCAAGCTTCCAACTGGAAATAACTTTCAGGGTTTTAGGGTCATTTTGTTGAATTATTATAGAATTCAAGTCTTAATGAAATTTAGATCGTTCAGGGTTTTCAGGATCTGCTTGACACCTTGCTACAAACTGCAATTTGATTTTCCATTAGTTCTTAAATAATTGAATGGAATCATTTAATAAAGTTCGTAAACGTTTGGGGATTTCCAAAAATCCCTGCGTTTCTTAAGGTACCTACGATTTTCTCTGAAATTTACCATATTCTTTAGAATCAAATTACACTGACGAAATCGCCATGTATTTTCAGGAGCCAGCCAAACATGTTATGAAAATTAAAGTTGCATAAATCGGAAGGATTATCTGAGCGTGATTGGACACGAGTACAACTCCCACTTAATTGGATCACTGTAGAACGAATGATAGCCTCAATATTCTTATAAAATATGGAAGTGTTTAAAGATGTCTTGCTTTATCTTGCTACACGTTATTAAACCTAAGTTGTCCACCTTGCTTTATTAAGTTATCCACCTTGCTTTTCAGCTTCATTTCTGGAGACACAAAGTGCATTTATATCGGAAAATATGATAACATCGTCAGATGAAAGGAAACAGTGAACTTATTTTGTACTGCGTAAACCAAACGTCAGCTCTTTCTCTAAAGTCTGTTTTTCGTTCAAAGAATGTCCATATCTTTTTACGATAGCCTTACGAGATGACGTAAACACAGATGGCTTAAGTCTTCTTTGATCTTTCCACCATCGACTCAAAGTGGCAAGTGGCAGGTCAGCCATTTTGAATTCTTTCCTTGAGGTCATCGAGCCGGTTCTCCCGCATACAATGTCGAATCTGCTCGAAGAACCGCATCCAGTGATGCAAATTGTGACTACATAAAAAAACAATAACAAGTTTCAGCACGACGTGTAGGGGACAGAAGGGTGAATATAGAAGTCGCCCAGACAACAATTCACTTACATCATTAAGAGAACTTTCGCCAACATTTCTTTAGTAACAAGCAGATGGTGTAAATAAGCACGGTTATGTTTGGAGCAACAGTAACAACTACAATCTTTAACCAACGAACGAACATCATTGTGATACCTGGAACAGAAAATTCACGAGATGCAAACATTTTTCGATAAAGGGAGGGAGACGACAATAAAGTGAAACTTGAAATGGGCTTCCCTAAAGAAAGGAAAACAATATCGTTTGTTTCTGCGACGATCGTATGCCTTATCGGACAAAAGTGACGAAACATTTGTCCAAATACCTTATTGGCCCTTATTTGACCGGCCCATACATACCTAAAGTTTTGCTCTTGGCTGCCAAATTCTGAAATTTCGGCAAAAAACTTATTCTTCTTGATTGAAAAAAAACAAAAAAAAACGTGAAGTAAAATTAAAAATGGTGTTTCTTGCCCTGACAGTTTATGGTGTTACTACACTTAAAAATTGATTCTGCGCAAAGTCAATAAAAAACCCTGAAGAAATATATATTTTTTCTCTTTGAAACTCATGCTATAGACGTTTGTAGGAGAAGGGAGACAACAGAAAAGGTTAATTTTGGCAGCAGATTTAGCGACTTTAGTCGTTCTTGTTATTATCTTTAAAAAACAATATTTGTTATTCTATTCTAAATGTTATAATGCCTTGCAATGTGTTTCTCTAAATTATATGAAATTTTGGTATAAAAAATGACAAAAAATGACGAAATTTTCTGGAGATCTCCCTATGAAAGTAGTTTTCTTCCTATTTGTGTTAGTAACATATTCAGACAGTTTGGGCAAAAGTAATACGTTGACAGCACTTTAGAAAAAAGGAATTTCTATCAAATTTGAACATTTCTGACATCAAAATAGGAACGAAATAATGCCTACATAACCATCAAAAACCATTTGAAAACAATCAATAGCCTAAATACAAATTAGAGTCGTTTCATAAAAGTTTTCATATCAGAAAAGGCACGGAAAAAATCTTTGAAATGTAAAAATGAGATATTTAGGAACATTGTGACGTCATACGTTCTACTAATGACGTCATACTTACAGGAAATACTACTTGACACGTAAAGAATAATATCCTGGAGAGTTATTATGCATATAAGGGTTACAATCAGTACAACATGCCTCAAATTTCCGAGTGGTACGTTTTTGTAAAGATGGGTGTACCTCAAAAAAGTGCTGACGTTAGCAAAATTATGTAATTTTGCTAAATTATGATCCCCTACTGAATTTTAGGAAAACTCATGAAATATAAAGTCAATACCATGAACGGTTCCAGAAATATCGAATTTGATAGAATGCCGCGGGCTTACAAGGCCAGTTATTTTTCGCATTTTTAGCTTTTTTCTAGAGCACGATATAAGCCTCTCTTGAATATTTTTTTACGACAATTTTAGAACCAGAATCTGTTTCTTTTTCTTCCCAATGACGTGTTCTCTTCTTCTTAGTTGGAGCTCTCAACGATTCCTCGCTATTTATTTTCAGTAAGACAACCTTAAAACTACCTCGCTACGTTGTTTTATTTAAATTTGTTTAAAAGAAACTGGTTTTATTGGTGTGAACGGGGTATAAAAAACTTCATCGTCATCGAAAAGCTTGTCTTTTTTCGATAACAGAGTTATTGTTCGCGAAAATAATTCCACCACCGACTTTTCTTAAAAACAAAATGCGAAAATGAATACACACATGAAAATGAATACACACAGCAACGTAAACGATGAAAATGTTTTATAAAAAAACGGGAGAATAATTATATTTTCAGTAGTAACATATTCCCGAATGTTCAAAAACTTGAAGATAAAGAACAGTCTGTGTCACAGAATTTGTCACGTAACTATAAAAAAAACCTAAGTTTTGGGATGAACATACATTTTTGGAATGTTTTATGGTGTATACCATCGTGCTTAGCTTAACTAAGAGATCGTCTTAAGCCAAAGGTGTATTTTTGCCCTCAATTCTCCTGTAAGAGTTTATATCAAATGAAAGGAGTGTTGTTGCAATGGGGCGCTGAGGGCGCTTTACTTCAAAGAATATTCTCTGAAAAAGACCAAGTTTCAAAGTAAAACAGTGTATTAAAAAACTTGAGTTCTGTACCTTTTATCGTTCAAATCCATCTCATATCTTGAAATGTCTTTGCGTCCTGCAATGTTTTCGTCTGTATCTTTCAAAATTGTTCTCTTCGACTCTTCTTCCTCACTACTCGTACATTCTTCAGCTCCGCGTTTTATATACGTTTCGAATTGAAAGTTTAAAGCGCAGCCTCGCTCAGTTGAATAAAAAGCAATGCTTACATTATGTTGTTAAGATGAATAATGTCAAAAGCTTTTGTAGATGAGGGAACGTCAAACCTTGACTTAACTATAAAAGCAAACCTCCAAATAAAGTGGCAGCCATTAGGTGTCCGTTAAGTCAACCTTTCAATGAGAAAAAGCATCCACTCCTACAAAAGGTGCCTAGAAGATTGTAACAAGATTGTTTCATTGATTAAAACTATAGGAAACACTGACATAAACCTCTTCTATTTGGTGCAAGAAATCGGAAACAGGAAAAGAAAACGTGTTAAAGGATACACTGAGTCAAATATATCAACACCAAGCATAACAGCTTCGATCACTTCAACTAAAAAGGTGCAAAAACACCACGTTTTAGACAAGTTGCTTTAACTGTGTAATTTGTCGAGAAAAAGCATTAAAGTAACGTGTAGTAATGTCCTATACCCATCACGAATAGTAATAACATTGAAAGAATTGATTCTGCAACCATATCCAAATCACCTGAACTTACCAGGAGTTAAGATACCAAACATTATTTTCGGCTTCGCATCACCTATCTTTCCCTTGTTATACATATAAAAAAGAATCAATGTGGATAATCCATACTGAACGAAACACTAAAAACAAACAAACAAACAAACAAACAAACAAAATTACCAGACATAACTGGAGTAACTCTTTCCAGCCGGTGGATATTCGATCAAAACCAGAAATAACATAACCTGGAAGTAGTAAATAAAAAGGGAAATCCAGAGAATCTTTATCAACCAGTATAAGCAGCTTGATTTCAGCTTGATGGAGCAGTATGTAATGCAATCATAGAACTTTTTTACATTTCACAAAATTCCACGAACATTAAAATGGTAATGAATGTCATTGCAAGCATATAAAAGGCGAACTAAAATAAATAGACCTTTCCGGAAAGACAACATGCCTAACCTCTGCAATTTGACTTTCCCTAATTCCAACTCTCCCTAATTCCAACTCTCCCTAATTCGAATTAATTTAGAAGACCCTTCACCAATGACTTCTATATAAACAAACCTCCCTAAATTCAAACTCCCCATAATTCGAGCAATTTTAAGTTGAAAGAGTAAAGTTGATCCTTAGGTTTCTCAAACATTAAAATGAAAACACAAAAAAACAATAACTAAAAAAAATAATCAGTGTACCATCAACATCTCGATTCAAGATATCTTTCACACATTTTTCTCGTTCAAATTTACTGTCACCCCCTTCCACGACACCAAATACAGGGAAGTTCAACTGAAAAACAACAACAATAACAACAACAAATGTAAACAAGTGGATCATTCAAAAGTTCCTCGAAACTACACCAAACAAATATAGGAAATAGAATTGATCTAAGAGACATTTGAAAGCTTGAGCTTTAGATAATACCATTTTTACATCTGAATTGTCTCTCCATCAGAGATGAACAGATGCACTAAAGCTTTTTATAACAACCAGTCATGCTTAACATTTACCTTTCTTTTGCTTTTGATTTCCAAACATTGGTCTAAAAACCAAATAGTTCGCTCATATGATTTTCTGTTCCTTTTCTTCGACGCATTACCAGGAATTGTGTCAGAAGGTGCAATACAAATGTCAAATTGATAGGCTTCCATAAAATTCATATAATCCTCTGGAGTCACCTTGAAAATTATTAATTAAGGCTTAAATACACTATATAATATAGAGAGAGCGTCATCTAATGAAGTTCATCTAGGAAACTGGCCTCTTTGTTTTCTTGGCAGATTTGGATCCTCAAATTTCCTCTCTAGCTTACTGTTTGCTTATATTTCATAATGTTAAGAAGATATTTGCATGTGATTCCATTTACTTCTGTGTGTCACTTACTGATGTTCAAAGTAATTGGATAAGCAACTGGGTGATTAAAAGGGGAAATACCCAGTGGGCAAAATCTTCAAAAAGTCTCTGTGGAGGAGTGTTTTTTTATTGAAACAGCAGCCATTATTGCTTGCGATACATACTTACCACTTTTGACACATTTATCGATGCATAAATGATTTTCAACGCACCTTATTATTACAATACAGACTAGGCCACAAATAAAGGGAGAGGGAGTGAGAGGGTTGTTAGAGAGACTTGCCTTTCTTCTACCACTTGGTGCCCATATTGATATTGATTTTTGCTCATTGTACTTGTAAATGAGTGGTTTTTCCAAATAACTGTCGTTAGGATTAAGAATTAGGATTTTATCTTGATTGGAGCTGAATTCGTGGAAAGATTTGCCAAACTTCTTCATAACATCAATTCCAGGCTGTTCATATCTATATCAAACCAACAAAGGCAAAGTAACACTATGATCACAATCATCCAAAATTACCTATAATTACCTATTATATGACAGTATGTGAATTAGCAAATAATTTGGATCAGAATATAAGCATCCCCTGGAGAGCAATACCAGGGGCTAATACAGGATTTGAATTTGGGTGGCGAAAGCTGTCCACACTTATAGCTGAGGGGTCTGAGCTGTAATCCCCTCCGCCGAGGAGGGTTTTCAAAATTTTCGATTTGAAGGTCTATATAGGTCTAAAATGCTTTGAATATAAACATAAATTAACACTATGATATTCATTTTCTGCCAGGAGACTTCCACATTTATGTGATTATCAAAGACAAAATATTTCCTTTGATATTCAACATGTGCTGAAGTGAAGCGATGTGATTTTTTGTTTACATCTACCGTCGGTCTAGCTCTGACATTTTTTATTTCATTTTTGATTGTGGTTAAATTACAGAACGCTAATTCCGTAATATACTCTGTAAAATAAACCTTTAGCCTTAATAATAAAGTATAGATTTTTTAGTCTAGACTAAAGAATACCATGGGATATTCAAAGGTGGTGATACTAACCAGGAAAGGAATTAGAGATGCTCATTTTAATTGTAACGATTGATTAAAAGGACTTTCTCAAACTATGTAACAACATTTTCCTAAAAAAATTATTCTTAAGATATATTAAAGGTTACTTACATTGTCTCCAAAGGTATATGCCAGTAACTGGTACTACTTAAAGGCTGCAATTTGTCATCGCTGAGGTGAGGTATCATGCCACCTCTTGAATATGTTAAACAACCAGGGAGCTTTAATGTTTTTCCTTCAGACCATTCCAAATATTTTTCGCCACCAATGACAACCTTCATAGTTCAGAATAAAGTCACTTCCTTGGTTGTACCAACCAGAGTGTTATGTGTTTAATCTAAAGGACCGTTTATATTTTTTGTCAAATACCAAGAATTGAAGCCTGATCACACATACCAAGCTGCAAACTTTGTAACCATCAGCACATTTGAGGAGTTCAAAACTGTCCAGTAGGACATGCATTGAAAATTAGTGTTTAAAGAAATCAGTCTACAATGAGATGAGAAGCAAGCATCTTGCAACAGGAAGTAGAGTAATACAGCACAAATTTTGTAAGGGTAACCACTATTGGATACTGAGAGTTAGGGCCCAATATGAAGGAAGGACCAAGAAGGAAAGGAAAGGAAAGTCCAAGTTACAGTACAGCCTGAAAGAAACTTTAGGCGTCCACGAAGGAATGAACTTTTACATGAAAACACAAAAGATTTTCGTGTGAAGTTTTATCTGTTACATTTTTTATTAGGAATAAAAAATGCCAAATGTGAAAGGGCATGTCAATAAAAAATAAGCTATTTTAAACCCTGTAGAACATTGAATTAATCAAATTTTTAGCGACTTCAACCCTGCACCCAACCAAAATGTAATTCCTGTATAGGCAAATGTTTACGTTTTTACTGAAAAGCGACCCAAAGCTTTCGACTGCCGAATCAAGTCCCTTTTCAGTAAAAATGTTAACATTATTTACCTGTTTAAATATCATCCCCTGTGCATTTATTGAAAAGAACTGGTGTATATATAGTGTATAATTGAACCAAATATGGTTTGAATCTCATCTCCAGATAATTCAGTCTCTATATATATAAATTATACCAGCATCAAAAATATATTGTGTTAGCATCCTCTGATTGACTTGTTTTGAAGTTGAAAAGTTAAGTTGGTGAGTCGGCAAAGTTGACAAAAAATAAATAAATGAATACATAAATAATTAACATCAATACAATGTTTACCGCAACATAATCATGTGTCGTCTGTCAAAAATTAAAAAGAAGCCATGCGAATGAGATTGCCAGTTTGTACACATTCCACATAGGGTTCTACCGGAACGAAGGGTATGTTTCTCAAATATGATGTGGAGCACTTTGCTTCAGCTACACTGAAGACTGTGCGAACTGGATGGTATATTTTGTTATGCCCGACCTACCAACCAACTAATTTTTAATGGCCAAAAGGACGCTAACAGAACATATTTTCGCGGTTGGTCTTAGAAACTAAATTTTGTCAAGTTGGAAAAATGGAAAGTTGAGGATGCTTTATAAGAGACAGAAAATATATCTAATATAGAAATATAAATAAAAAACAGACTCTCTATATTTTGATTGACTATTCCAATTGCAGTATATCTAGGGTGATGAAAAAATTAAAGTTAAATTAAAGATAGAAATTAGAAAGAGACCACCTGAAAAAAGTATTTTGTCTTCTTTTTAACACAAACTTTCATTTTTAGTTCTCAAACCACAAGTTTAAAAACATAAGATTTTAATGACTTCATATATATAACACATAAAATTGTACAAGAACATCTTTTTGTGCGTGCTTTCCATGTGTTAAAACTCGTTCTCGCAAAAATGCTCAAAAGCAAAGTTTCATTTGGGCTGTATAAATTTAATAAACAAAATCAACTTTTTTTGGTTCGGGAGAAGTGAAGAATGCATATAAAAAATACTAAATTCATATAATGTAACCTCTTATTCTCTACATATGTGTATGTAAATAAATTTAATATATAATTCCATGTGGCCTCAAGCCCTGGCGATATCCTTTTGGTTTGATGTACCGTATCTTGAAATTATTAGCAGCCTTCTGCACTTGCGACCCAAAAAACCTCCTTCCCGCCCCCAGGAAAAAAATATAAAAGCTAGAAATCCATCCCTACTTACTCCTACATTCATACTTGTCACGTTCAACCACACAACTGAAATATTATACACTGGAATCTCTCTAAAGCGGACACCTTGCTTACCTATGATGAGAGTTTGACTGTAAATCCACCAATCCATCAATCCGTACATGGAGTATTATGTGTCCGCTTTATAGCGCATGCTTTATAGAGATTTTGCTGTTTTATGACCAACCGGCAAGGCATCGTCGTGAAGGAAAAGGTAAAAAAAAAAAGATGATGAAGGGTGTTTGAACGTGGGTTTCAAAAAAATACTACAGATGATATGTATAGGGATGTTTCGTCTTGGCCCGAACAACGAGATATATAATTACAACTACAATGAATAATATATCAAATAGAAATAAAAATTAGAAAAATAAACAAATAAATGATAGGATGAGAAATTAATCAAGTGAGAAAATAAAATAACACCACACACACAAGACGAAACTTCTTCTTCTGCTTCTTCTATACAGACAGAAGGTAAAACGAGATCTGATATTGTAGTATTATAATGTATGCAGTACACTCTCTGGACATCCAAGGGGCCGAAGAAAGAGTTAGATTTATGGATGGAGAGCTCGAATTACGGAGGTTCAAAGATATCATAGGTGAAGGGACCTTGGAATATGTTCGAATTAGAGAGAGGGAGAGAGAGAGTTTGAATTATGGAGGTTCGCATTACAGAGATTTGACTGTATAATATATAACTCAATGCTTTTAACAGAGAACGTTTTTTTAAACTCAATTCCTGAAGTTCTTGACTTTGAAAGAGTTTGATTAAGGCACTTTACACATTGTCAAAATTTGAGTAAATTTTAATTTTGGCTTGGCTGCTATTATTTTATACTAACTACATACAAGATCTTACATAACATTATCTGTCTCCTAACAGAGAGGGAAAAAAAATAATGAAAACAAGACAATTACCGTTATTTACACTGCTTACAGTTAATTGAACGAAAGTAAGAATTCATGGAGCGGGCCGTTTAGAAGCGATGATAGACAAGCACGAAAAATCGAGTTTGTACAAATTTAATGAAAAAAAAGAGAATGCTCATTCGAAACTTTGATATATAAATTATTTTACAGCCGCATTTGTTAAACGTTCAGAAAAACTGTTAAAATTGGTCTTGGAGAATATTCGTGATAATTTCAGGAACACCAGCGCGTGAAGCACGTACCGTCAATCGATACATCTGCAAACATGAAACAAAGAGGTTTATTAAAGAAATCGACTCGTTTGGCCACGGGTGCATCTCAGATTAAATCTGGAATGGGAGATAAATAATTGGCCCTTCTATTAGCCGGCCTCATGATGGCGCTAATTTTCACGATTTGGCGTTAAAAGGGCCGGATTTAGATACTTGTCTGTGAGAAATGGAGCGTGGCCACCAATAAAGACAGACGTTGAAAGGACCAGCGCAAAAAGGGCCAATAAGGTACACAAAAAGAAATAAACGGGAATTACCTTAGCTACAGCGTTCGGTTCTAATCGCAACAAATATCCTATTTGGGCTGCTTTTAAATGCAATATTCCAGCCGTAACAAAATTATCAGGATTTGGATCGATCCCCTCGAGCAAACCCATGTTACATCCTAGCAGCTGAATAGAAAGAAAATTTTTGAAATAACTATTAGAGCTATATGTTTTCCTTGGTTCTTGGTTTCTCGGTTTTTAATTCGGTTTTCGAATAAGCATAGTGTAAGCAGCATGTATGAGCGGAATAGAACTATTGGTTGACTGAGCAGACTCCTGACCAGAAGTACAACTCGAAATACAAGCATGTTTACACCTTCCCAAAAGTAGAACCGAGAAGAGATTCATGCATACCCACTTTTTTCAGAGTTTGTTGAATTAGCAAAGGAGAATGCCATCAAATAAAAAATGGATTACCTTTAATTTTGAACTCTCTGTATCGATGGGATAGTTCGCATTGAACACTTTTTGACTTTCCTGCCCAGGACTAAAAATAAAACAATGAAATATTGCAAACACTAAGTGAACGAGACAAAACATTTATACGAATTAAATCTTCCACACGAGAACTACTTTAGAAACGTTTCTTTAACGAGTTGTCGTGACAACAAATCAAAAAATCTAACAACAAAAAAATTACTTGTTCAGGGCTTTCCATCTGTTGAAGAAATCAGTGACCGACATTTCAGCAGATACAGAAAATTTGCTTAAAAATACTGGCAACTGCAGCTGGTACGTCTGTATCGTACCGTTCACACTAAATAAAGAACACAACAACGCGTGCAAAAGTTATAAACGTACTAAATACAGTCAATCCCCTCTCTATAGCGGACATCATCGGGACCAGAAAGAATTGTCCTCTACAAAAGTGCTCCTACTAATTAGAAGCTTGAACTACAAGGAGAAAGGGCTTTCATTCCTTTAAAAAGTGTTCGCTATAGAGAGATCTAACTGCATTAGCGTGACTGTGTGAACATGCACTTGGATTCCAAAGGTAAATTCTACCAGAAAAAAAAAAGAGATCAGGCCTACCTGAAAGAGATCATTACTGAAGGAATGTCAGTAAACAGATCTAAGCACTCCACTTTGATAACTTGTTGGATCTGAGCGCCACCATCGATCACGTTATTGATAGGTTGTAGTTCGCAAAGTAGTTCTATATCAACTTAGGTTAAGGTTGGTAAACACGATACAAGAGAATGAATGAAAGGGCTGGGTGGGATGGGGATCATATAGGGGGATGTGGACGTTCCTCCTCCCGAAAATTCTTTCAAGCTGAAAAGTAAAATCTTCTAGACAAGTCGGGTGCCATGCAATGCATAACACAATTAATTTCATGTTTATGTTGATGATTTCGCAAAACGAACAAACAGTTTGGTGAACGTGTAAGCAATGATGAATAGGAACAATATTGAGGTTGACGAAAAGGATACGATTAGAAAACTCCATTGCATCGTGGACTTGTACAGCGAAGTTCGTGAGTTGATAGGACGTTTTGTTACCGTAAAATATACCAAGTCGGGCTAAATGAAATCGTACACGTGACACAACGGTTTTCCGAACACTAAAAATCACTACTTACTGTCGTGGGGAAATGTTTTAAATAAACAACAAAACAACAACAACAATAACAACTGACCAACGTTCTGTCTGAATTCCGATTTTACACCAATCTGAATGATATCATTTTCAAACAGGATGCCGTTATTTTTGCATACAAATCTAGATAGGACACCGAATAATAGAAACACCACACAACATTATGAAAAGTAAACAAGATTCAGGTACAACCTTCTTTCTGAAAAAAGAGGGAAAGATGCAGGCATACTTTCTAATTTTATCGTCAGTGACTGGCCCTGATGGTGACGTGGATGGGAAATATGACGAAACACCAGGTATGTCGACAGGTGGCGGTTCGGATATGTCTAACAATGTACCAGTGGAAGGCGTTGCTATTTGTGCTAGACCGAAAGAAAAAAAATGACGTTACCGAAAAAAATTACAGTAGAATCCCCATATGTCGGGATATTTTCTTTCCTCGATAAGCATAAGAAAACTTAAGGAATGTCCTTTAAGGGAGGTAACCTAAGGGTAGGAAAATCCAAGGGGAATTCAAAATTGGTCCAATTTAGAGTGAAAGACAGAGTTATCCAGGGCACGACTTGACGAGATTCAACTGTTTTTATTTCAAGAATTTTTTTGCAGTAAGAAAAAAAGATCAGTCTTAACAAGAACTTTGCGTACCAATCGTCGGTAATGCGGTCGGTAAGGTGGTCGGCTAAAATATATATTAAATATGATATACATTATATTTATCTTCTTTTACAAAATATTCAACAACATTAACGAAGTGAAGGTTATCAACGTTGGCACAAGAAGCACTATTTTAAAATGAAGTACTTTGTACAAAACGCTACCTTAGCTATCGTCACATTTGTGGGCTGAGCGGCAGGAGCTGGCGGTTCCAAATCTTTATCGTCAAGTGCTTCACCTTTCTTTTTCTTTAATTTCGCCAGAAGAGAAGATTCCCTTTCTGGAAAAGGTGGCATTTCCTCGAGAACTAAACAGCGATGAATTGGAGCTATTAATTGTTTCCATTTTAAATTGAACTTGCATTCAAAAATTAAAGAACTAGAATCTCCATACCTGTCGCCAGCACATCCTGAGACGCTATATTACTTAATTGGAGATATTCTATAGCTCTTTGTTGGAGTTCTGTGTCTGCGTTTTTAACATTAATATCACTACGAAGAATCTACAAAAAATGGCCGAAATAAAAATGAAGGTAGGACATCATACAGTAAACACTCCAGAAATTCTGATGATGAATGATAAAATCTGTCTCTTTTAGAATGATATGAAAGTACATGCCTCTTGTATGGTTGTTTTTATTTCAGGGAATAGATTAATTAATTTGATGTAAGCTGATAGTAAGAGCGCTTTTGTTGTCACCGAACTCAGCGGGAACTTGCAGTGAAGTAATTCAAATTGCACCAGAGGTCTAAAATGAAACAAATTTCTTCTTCAATTGTTGTTCTTGTTATTATGTGCGTTATGACCGGCAAAAGCAAACTTACGATGATCTAGGATCCCCAGCAATGAGATTGCCGAATTCTCCTAGTATGTAACCACCAACTTTGATCATGTTCTCGTGACAATCATGAGCTTGGATGGCTTCGAAAACAGTTTTAGCGGCATAGCCTTGAATATCGTCGCGGTTGATGATGACTTGAATGACACGATACCAAACCTATCAACAAGAGAAGAATGATGGTGAGCATGCATCAATTCAATCCAATCAGAACGTCATGATTTGAAGAGTTTGTCAGAACAACACATCAAAAGTACTGTTGACCTACTGGCAACAAAATACAGTCACTTAAAATCAAAACCTAATTCTATCTAGAGATGCACGTTGGAAGACGTGCAAAATTTTATACGACCACTTCCGCGCTTTTTCAACGATAGAGGGATTTCAAAACATGCTTTGATGGAACACAGCTTGATTGTGATATGAATGAAAACCATACAAGATATTACCTCTTCACCAACAAAATCTCCACCAACCCTGATGAGCTCAAGAATCGTATCAACATACCACGAATAATCAGTTGCATACTTCTCGGCAAGAATGGCAATCTTCAATACCTATGGAACACAAATGTACGTATTAGATAAAAGAGCTCAGGTAAACCATGAGGATAAGTAACAAACAAAATTGGTTTTTATGTTGAAGGTCTTCATCATTAAAAATACTCACAAGCTCTTCTCGGATAGCAAAGTCCGCCTGCTTTAGGTAATTCAACATCTCAGATACAATTTCTGTTGCATTGGTGCTGTCACACATCACATACAACAAATCCACTGCACGTTGTCGAACACTTACATCCCTTTCAGTCTACATAAGAAAGACAGTTGATAAAACTTTAATCCAGTATTGGCATTACAAACAAATTGTTTAGTGCCTTGTTTAAACAAAATAAATGATATCTGAAACCTTCAATTCAACGAAAAAATTTTCATTTTATTTATTTATTATTTATTTACTAACGTTTATCCAGAATAGCCTCTTCAGTTCTGTTGGAACTGTAATAAGTGGGGGTCCTGTATAGCATTTAAAGCTGCCATTTTGGCTACGGAAGCTGCATGTCAGCTTAAACGGTTAGACTACACAACCTCCGTAATCAATCCCACTCTCAAGCTGAGTGCTAAGTGGAGTGGATTGATTCAGACTGTTATAGTCGCTGGCATGATCCGGCAAGGATTTGAACCCGACCTCCTGCACTAGAGGCGAGCGCTCTACCACTAGGCCACCTTAAAAGAGTTTAAAATCAATTGGATGGATCATCTGTAATCAAACCCCAAAATACAAACACCAATTAAAAACATTTTTAAAACATACCTTAAGAGAGTTAATAACAGTTTCCTGGTGTTTTCGAACAGCTTCAGCGGAAAATTCGGAATTAGCCATTGAACACAAACTCTCCATAGCCAGATACCTTGAAAAAGCACAGGTTGAAAGATACTAACTAAATAACGATTTCACATTCAGTTGTGTGAAACACATTTAATAAAATGGTTACCTTAAATTCGTTTCCCTGTGTGACAGATACTGTCCTAACTGATTACATGCTCTTATAAGAAGATGCTGGTCACTAAGAAAAAGGTTGGAAATTGTTGTGAATAGCAGATTACAAATATGTAACGCTTTCACTCATTAATTGAGAAAAACCAACCCATAAAAAATCCTACCTGTCCAAGTGAATGATCAAATTGATAGCTTCAAAAAGAACAGCATTTTTCGAATTTGAATGTTGAACCTTCTTTGACTTTGGTGGCTCCTGGATAAATTCAAATGTAGTTTTTATATTCTGTGGATAAACGTTTGGTGTTGATTATGCTTAAGAGTTAAAGGAACTTGAAATACCTGAGCTTTATTAAGAATGGTTTCCAGACACTCTGTTATTTTCCCAAGTTGAGCTGCATCATCTAAACATAAATATTTTGATAAAAAAAAAGCAGATCAAATCATAATACATATCAAAGAACATGTGTAGATACAACAAGAAAACAATCTTTCTGAGAAGAATCAGAAATGCGAAATGAAAATGGAACATTGGACTCTCTATTATCACTATCAATTTCAATCCCCTACGAAGTGTTTATAATGACAAACTTTCATTAAAACAACTAAGTTGTTGTGGCCACCATGGATACATTACCTGGTGCAGCATAAAGTTGCAGCAATTTTAATAATTTGACAGACAACCATGGAGCGGGTACAAAATAATAGGTATAATCTTTCAAATCGGGGGATGTGACAATCTATACATACACAGAATGCAAAACAATTAAAGCAGGAATAAAAGTTGCCATCAAGAAATCGGCAGTTATCAGTGGTTTGGCAAAATATCAAATATATATATATATATCATACCTTAGTGAGTCTGTTTATAGCAAGGTTGACACACCCCTTGTAGTCATCTGGAAACTTCTGAACTAGCTCATAGATTAAACTAACAGCAGAAGTTACAACACCCTACAGTGACAATTAAAGAATCATCTTTTAACATTCTACAACAGAATAATGACCTGCAATGATTGTTTAAACCAAAATGCTTACACAGCTGTTTTATCCTTTTGACAGTAAATCATTATACTTATGACACTTCACTTACTAAATTGGAATCATTGATCATCTGACATATCCTTGAGGCCATTTCAGGCGTACGTGGTAGAACTGAATTGTTAATGCGAAATAATTTCAGTAAACACAGAGATGCACATTGCTTCACACCATCTGTTGTTTCCCTATAAAAAAACCAAACAAATATTTTATCTAATTATACCAAATATTTATTTACAAAGGACACAACAGCCACCATCAACATCTAAGAAGATGCTGTTTTAACTGTGGGTCCATTATCCGGTTTAATGCTAATAATGTTGGTTGTTGGATGGTACATTTAACAATTCCTTTCTGGTTGCTAGACACTCAAGACAGGTCGCAAGGCATACACGCTAATCTTGAACTTCCAAAAAACAATAAGAATGCCAATGGATAGAAAAGTGAAAGAAAAGAAGCCTGTCTTTGAATATTTTTGGACCTAAAAACATTATTAGCAGAATTATTCTAAAAAGCAAATAACAACGGTAACATACCCGGAAATAAGTAATTTTGGAACATCATGGCCAACTCCTTCAACCATATCAAGACTTCCAATGTTTGCAATGCATTGAAGGGCGAGACTAACATGAATTGGGTTGCTACTATTCAAGTCATTTTTTGTATGTTGAATGATCAGCTTCATCAGCTCATTGTTAGCACCAACAAGAACCGAAATAAATAAATACCCCTAATGAAAAACGAAAAAACTCAATAGTTCAAGCCCTCCAAATTTCTCAAATTCATTATTGCATCTTCTTTCCTTCGAACTGAAATTTTAAAGACTGCTCATTTCCTTGGTAATAACATCAGTCATAAGTAATAATGATCATAATAACATTAAAATTCCTTAGAAAACAGGAAGCTGTGCTTGGTCTTACTATTTGTTTTTCGGAATATTTATTTGATGACAATAAGTTCACAGCTTCCATGTGTCCAAAATCAATATCATTCCCCAGCAGAAAGATAAAGAGCAACTTGCAGACATATTTTTTTTTCTGGTAGCCATCCAATTGCTTATCACCTAAACGATAACACAAATAAAAACACTGATGTTAATATTTACTAGACGCCAATGCAGCGTCGCTCGCTGCTGATGAAAACTTTCAGTGTGCGTTCTCCCAGCAGATCAGAAAATTTCAGAAGAACTATTGGGAAGTAGTACCCCTTTACAGAGCTCGAAATGCTGGTCAAAAAAATGTATGGGATCGTCTGTCTACGATGAAGTGTTACAGAGATATAGTCGATCAAAGATTTTAATGATATCACGGTTCCCCTATCCCTAAATGATTGGCCAAATTTTTGTCACCCCATCGCCAATGTCGCGGCTCCCAAAAGCATCAGTTATTCCCATTGGTTATCAAGATATTTGCCCTTGAATGTTGCGTTCCATTTAGTACGCAGTGCGGTGGTTTCACTGGCGTCACGCATATATATGTAGAACTTTGTGTGGACTCACAACTCGATCTACCATTTTGCGTGACAGACAAACAGACAATCCGGTATTAACATATAGGACACAATCAGTGACATCGAGTAAGTGCCCAACTTAAAAAAGCAAAATTAATTAAGTGCCCAAGTACTTAGTCGATGTTTTACTGGAGTTAAAAAATCAATATCCCTACATGGAGTTATTCTATTGTCACGCATCATATTCTATGGTGACGAAACAGATTTTGTTCTGAGTTTTGAGGCTAACTTTGGTAAATGTAATAAAGGTAGTAAAAGATATAAAAAAATCAAGGATATATATCTCCTGTAAAAATCTGCAAAAACAGTCTTTAGGAAAATTGAATGACATAAATTGCCAACAGGAAAGTGATACAGTATTTAACATAGAAAAATAAGCTAAACATCGATCTGTTCATGGGAAAACCAAATAAGACAAAATAAGTAAATAACAACAACTATAACTGCTAGTAAGAACCGTTATTTTGAGACTACTAACCCTTGAATTTAGATCGAATGTTGGCCAGTTCTTTGTTGATCCGTTTCATTTCTGCTTCCTTGGATTTACCTAATAAAAAAAATATTCATATTGCAACAATCGTATTTTCTGGAAAAAGGCCAGTCATAATTATATCATTCAAATATTTCAGATACTTATAGAAGAATTTCAAAGATAGATGAATTTTATGGTCTGTATTATATACATGGTTATAGGACTCTTTATTGGACATTAATTGATACATAATTTCTTAAGCCGTCCGAGATTCGATACGAGTGGATTGAGTCAAACACAATATTTTCAAAAAAAATCGATAGAAATAACCAAAAAATCAATGTCAGTCTAACTAAGATGAGATGAAGATATGACAGCTTTTTTGGGCCTATTTCTTCTCTAACCTCTACAATCCATTCCAAATGTCCCAAGGAAATTATATAATAATGAAAAAGGACAAAATAATTTCCAAGAACAGATATTTCTCTCCAAATATGTGATGTAATTAAAAGAACTTTATCTTGGTTCATTGTTGGAGTAAAGATGAAAGTGAAGAAGAATTTTTACGAAAGGGTGAAAAATTATATATTTGGAAACATAAAATCAGTCCAATGGTTTGAATTTAAGTTTTATGCATATAGTGCTGGGAGAGAAGTGGCTACAAAAGCAGGTTTTAATTTACGCGGGATTATTTCAAGCAATTTTTACTAACGTTATCTGGCAATATACTCAATCTTTTAAGAGAGGATTTCACTTTCAGCAAATAAATCAAGATTTCAAGGGTAAAATGCAGCATTCTTCTACTTTCTTCTACATTCTTTTTGTGAGCTACCTTGCTCCAATAGACCAACAATACATTCCTTCCCGACATGGAACACCATCATGTATCATTTGTATTCACAGAATGAAAAACTACAAAAACTGTCTATATGTATGAAAAGAAGAAAAAAGCCAAAAGAAAATCTTGAAATAGATCGCAATTCAATAGCAATTCTACTTTATTAGACTTACTAACATAAATTCATGCAGGCTAGTTAGTATCATGAATGTATTTTAGCTTAATACTGTCATGCCACGTAAAACGTCAAATATGATTTTACAGTGATGCAACTAAGCAAATTTTGTTTGGTCGGACATTTGCGAGTGTAGTGACCAAATTGGAGCTGGGGCTCTCTGAGCTCCCAACTGTGGGTGTTAGTGTCAAAGCGCCCTATGAAAATTTACAAGGTTTTATGAAGCTCTAGATTTGCTTAGAGTAAGATGAAATTGCAACTTATATTTTCTCTATTCATTTTGATTAAGACATTTTCCTACTTGCAGTGAATTGGATTTCTCTCATTTCAGACATTTCCTTGAATGTTAGCTTTTTTGTCAGACCAATGTATAAAAATGATCAGACATCGGACTGACCTTCATTTACGTCACAGATTTGAGAAACCCACCCACCAGATACATAACAGTGTGATTATTAGTCGGGGAAAACAGCAAATTAGGCTGTAATAGCTTGATTTTGATGTACAGTTTAATTAGGAGAAAAATACAACTTAAACTTGGACATCCAAGTTACAGCTAAGCTAAGCAGCGCCAAGAAGAGTTAGAGCAATGTGGATGCAGATTCATGGTGAAAGTTTTCGTTTTCTTGGACCAGCTGGGGAGGAGGGTTCCAGACCCCTGCGACTGATAGGAACAAAATGCCTGACAGCATTATCACAAATAAGTGGTGTTAGAGTCGTCTGACGGACCCATTTTCTCACACACTTTTAATACAATTTTTGTTGGTAACTTAAAAATTTTAATGTTGAGTTGGAAAATTTTCCACTACAAAGATTCAGTTACTAGCTATAAATGATATTACCTAAATTTCGTTCCGTTGAATATTATATACGCTAGAGATATTTCCGACTCAAAATTGCTCCAGATATTTATCGGTTTTCCTTCGTCTCTTTTTTGTGTTTTCCCCCTGACTGACCAACCGACCCTATTTTGAGACCTTAAACAACTCTAACAATACATATTTTCTGATACGTGTCACCTCATCTTCTCAATCTATCTTTACAACAGAAAAACGGTAGGAGCAACAACAAGAATAAAGCTTTCGTGTCTGATCTTTATCACCAATATTTTAATATCTTATGAACAAAAAAGAAAAAAAACTGAAGCGAATAAATAAACTAAAAATAAATGAATTTAAATCAGGGTAAATTTCTCACTATATCGTTTTAAAGAAAGATATATATATTATTATATATATAACTTACAGGCCCGAATATCTGAAATAAATACTTGAAGACCACGCATTCCTTCTCCCTTGCCTGGTGCCATGTCTGCAGCGTCTACCAATAAATTTCCCTAAATGTTTTGACCAGAAGAAACATTCAGCTATTTTTACGCCTCGTATACAACTACATCCGCCATTAAATGTAGCAATGGTCACGTGATCAAGAGTGCGTTTCTGTAGTCCAATAAGAGGTCTGGTTTTACAAAAATTTATACGGCGCGAAAAATAATTCGAAATTGAATTTTTCGAATCCTTACTTTCTATTATTTGTGTTCGTCTTTGTGTTCGGTGAATGTTAAAATCAAATCATTAGTTTCACATAAAGATGGAGAAGCAACAAGCCGAAGAAACTCCAATGAAAAGAGCTAAAAGACAAAGAACAAGTCAGTAATTTCTTTTGTGAATTCAAATCTTGAATCCAATTTTTTCTTGTGACTATGATCCAAATTTCCATTAAAAAAACTTCCTACTTATAACTACACCAGAATTTTTTTTAAGAAAGAAACCAGTTTGTCAGAAACTTACAACACTAAAAGAGCCCCCTCAGTATACATTGTTATCACTTATATGCTAAGATAAGAAACTTTTTTAAAATTTGCATACAATTTGTCAATATTTTGTAATTCTTTAAAATCTTAACTTTCGAACATGTAAAATGTTATTCACCACTACTACACATTACCGTAATAATGCTCTGCTTCTGCTCAATTTCAAGGATGGTATATTATTGTTCGTTGTCAGAAAATAATGAGAAGAACCAATAAGTATAGATGGTATAAATGACATTTCAGCACTAATAATAAGAAACTTGTGGAACTAGGTTCTTTGACATTGCACACTTTTTTCGAAACAACATGACGAAATGACATTTCTTGTGAATGATACGACTTTCTTATGTAGGATTCACATTAAGTGGCTTTTGAATTCTACGAAAAATCGAATTGTGACAATAAAGAAAAATCGATCGATTAAAAAAATCAAAATCAGTTCAAATAATCGAATTATATAAGCCCCCCCCCCCCCCCCCCCCCCCAATTAAATTTGACATGTAATAATAGGGGAATGATCCCGATCAGGAAACTGTACTTCGATTGAGTGATTTGATCAGGGCAATCAATTATGTTTCCTTTCATTTCTCTCTGTTCTTCGGTGATCTCCCTTCGTGTCTCTAAACATTCCTTGTTGTTTCCCCTAGATTCGCCTGTCACTTCCCCTGGTTTCCCCCTTATTTCCCCAGGTTTATCTTTTTAGCATTTACGCGTCATGTCCCAGATCGGGGGCACAACTTTGAAGGTTATACTAAACTTTTCTAATACAGCAGACATCTACAACTTCAAAATCGAAACTAATGCAGAGAAAAACGACCACATGTTTTCAAATTCCCAACTCAAACTTGCCATTGACAAGTGATACTTCTAGCAAATCTGTACGGTAAAACGTTTGGTTTAACCGATAACACTGTGTTAAAATTTCAATGAATTCCCAGCTGAAAACCATTGCTAACTTCTCTTAGCTTTGTATGGTGTTCCATTTAAGGAAGGAAAATTGAGGGTCATCCGATCAGTAAATCTGACCACCATTCGGGAGACATTTTGTATCGTCTCTCGATCATTCCCCTACTGACAGAAATCAGAAAAACAACAATAATTTTATTTCCAATTTTATTCTTTCGAATAAATTTTAATGTGACATATGTTCTATCATTTTGAACAACTGGTTTACGATTTTGTTTATTTTGTCGTGATTCTTGTTATTATCCTTTTCAGGAACCTATACCTCTGTAACCGCGCTTAAAAAATTTAAAAGCAACAATGTAGAAAAAAACTAAAATAGTGAAGGAATGAAAAAGTTTTTAGTTTCTCATAAAATCTCCTTTTTCATTCGTTTTGTTCCTATGTTTCCCCAGGGGTTAATTGAATACCATAAATACTGGTTTCATTTCTGTGTTCTGTTAAAATATTGGGTTTGATGAATATGCTCATTGTTTTAGACGATAAAAAAGCTAGAGATGTTGAAGATTTATTTGGACCCCGACAAACAATAAATCGATATATGCAATGTAGAAAACGAAGGACATCGCAAAGACAACTTGAAAAGAATCAGTTACCTGCAGTATTCACAGAGAAAGGTTCATTTGGTCCATTACCGTTGGAGGTACAATTTTACGTATACTGTCATCATAAGACTAAAACGATTGCATTGTTATGTTTCCATACGCTGTTCATCGACATATAAGAATTATTCTTTTGCTTACGATGTGATTCTTGAATGATAAAAATTCTGACCACGAAAATACACAGTCAACACGATAGGGGATACTTTTATCTGTTGAAGAACATCCTTTCATTGTTTGTTTTGGTTCAAAGAAACTTTTGGAATATATTCTCAGCAACATATAGTTACTTCTTTTCTAGGTCATTTTTCGTATCTTGAAATACATACCGTTAGTATCACTTGGTTCATTTACGCTCACATCAAAAAATTTCCGAAATACGGTTTTGATGTATGTTTACAGTAAAGAAGGCTCTGACCGTGTTGTGCCAGCAATAAAAAGCATTCCTGATGCGGACGATCTTAATTCGAAAGAATATAAGAATGAGTCTAAGTGCTGTCACGAACATTACAAACAGCTAGGTAAAAGATTAGTAGTAGTATTTTACTAGTACTCTCTATCTCGAACTCATAAGGGACTAAGGTATTTGTTTAAGAGAGTTCAATATAGAGAAAGCTTGAGGGCTACAGAAATGTCCAAGGGACCGAGAAAATTGCTCGAGATAGGGAGAAGTTCGAGATAGAGGGTTCGAGACAGAGAGAGACCACTGTATTTATTTTAGAAGTTCCATCAGATAGGACGTATATCATAGAACGTCAGATCGTGTCTCATTTTCTGTTGAATTTAGATAAAAGTGAGGACTCGTTTTACATTTAGAATACCTATATATAAGTCGTACCCTTGATAATTTGGACTTTCACTAGTTGGACCATTTTTAATTAATCCCTTGAATTCTCATTTAGGATAACATCGCTAAACTGGAACTTTTGTTTAGTCGAACTATTATCTTATCCTCCTTGACTTATCGGGATGTAACTATTCGAATTCTATTCAAAACGTTCTGTCGGTTATATCATTTTGTCGTCACTCAGTTACTTGCTTTTTAGGAATTATGCTTAAAAGATCTACATGTCTATTTTCAACAAGAGAAAGATTATCTCAAGTTGGACAAATTCTTGACAAGGTTAAATTTATAATCGACTTTTCATTTCCCTGAATACAACTTCATTGATTGGATTGGATTGGATGATTTGATTGGAAATAATACACATTTTCCCGAATTTCTGAAACACATAGTTTATAAACAGAAATTCGGGAAAAGTGTATTTGTAATTTTAAGATCTCCTTGAAATTAAACATTCGTTCAGCTTCGTGATTCACATGTTAAAATATGTACGGAACTTGGCAGCGATTTGGCGTACAGTTGCTATGGAATATTTTTGCATGCATTTATTGCTGGTTGGGAAGACGATGAAAAGGTGAAAGCATTCCAAGCTATCAAAGGTACAATGTTTCTCAGTATCTTGATTATGTTAATTGCTGTTACTTGTTCAGTAATTAAAGCACTCTTGAAAAAATTGTTATTTAAAGCACTCTTATACAGGTGCATCATTACTGGAAGAAAGAATATTGCACGTAATGAAAGCAAAACCAGGAAATTTAGCTGGTTATGAGAGGTACTACTGAGTTTCTAAAACTATCAATACTTTTTAGTGGTCTAACACAAGCATATAATATGCACACTGTTTCTATGATTGCATAATGATGTTTACTTTTAGATATGTTCGAGTATTCTGTAGGGAAATATTTCTGAATCGTGCATGTCCACCGGATAGATCATTTTGGACTGCACAAATATTGAAACCATATCCTATATGTTTCCAAGCCAGATTGCTTTATATATTATATGGACCTACTGACACTGAAACAGGTAACAAAAAAGTCGAAATGAACAGTTGATGCAGCATCATTTATACTTGACAGGGCAGGGTGACTGAAGGCTGCATATTTCCCGTATTTTCAATATTAAACATCTTTTTCCGCACGAATAATCTCTGTAAACGTACTGTTGCGTTTTTGTATGCTTAGAGGATCTTGTTTGGGAAGAGATGGCTATGACATCGGATATCGTGACACATGACCTACAAGAACTAGCAAATGGAATGCAAATCTTACAAAGCGATAGTCGAGGGCTTTGGAGTGCCGATGACTTGATAAGCATATTTGATGAACTGACTTGTATGTTTTTGTTGTTAATGTTGAAACGTTTAGTTAAATCCAGCAAATGTTGCATGATCGTGTAATGTTTAATATACATACAAAATGCTAACCGCTATCGTTTGTGATGAAGGATGGATAACTTGTTAGGCAAATTAGAAACCTTATGTAATTAGTAGAACAGTATGCTTAGGCAAACGCACCCATAGTTTTAATAAGAGATCCTCCTTTTAGTGTTATCCAGAGATTGGGATATTGAAAATGTGGCTATATTTTTGAAATTTTGTGGAGATTCCTTATGTTGTGAAGTGCTTGGGAATAAAGCAATTAATGGAAGAATGTCTGAACTGTCCTATCTACTATATTACATTTGGCAAGTAAGTAAATTTCACGTCTACGTTCTTCTTTAGCAAGTTGAAAACTTGCTTCAAGTTTAAAGTTGTTTCGGGTATTTTTGCCTTACAAATGCGCTAAATATGATGCGCTTGTATGTTTTAGTACTGCAGTCGATCAAATCAATCTGGTGTAACTTTAAATAAAGAACAAGAATGGTTCGTTGCTTTACTTCAGCATTTAGGGAGACTATTACCCAGAAGTAAAGACCATCATACATTGATCAATCAAATGTTCAATGTATGGGAAGAATGTATGATGGAAACATTAGATGATAACACACAGATTCCTGGTAGGTCTCATGGTCAATATATGGTGACAGAAACGTTTTATGTTAGATTCCCTCTTTAGATTCGAAGTAACAAATGTTATTTTAGATTCCCAGCAATCTTTGCAAGAGGAGGAACGTCACAGGTTTCGAGAAAGTCTTCGGTCAATCTCGTCGTTATCAACTACTTTATTAGTGAAAGAAATGAAGCTATGAGTTCCGGAAGATAAACGAAATGATACATCAGAACACGTGCCCGTCGAAAAACATTGAGTTCAAGCTAATGGTAATGATTTCCATTCATGACAATTTTATATTATGTGAGAAAATCGCTATTTTTGGGCATACTATAAGGAGGACGATATATAGAGTTACTGCTAGCTTTCGGATCACATTCTACTTAGAGTAATAGTGCAAGTTTTTTATAAGTTACCCCAAACTCAATCCTTATGTTGCTAAGGTGGGTGTGTGGGGTGTGTGACTCTTTCTCCTGCCTAGTTTGTTGCTTATAAAACTTTTTGGCCATCGGCTTGGTTTAAAATGAGGGTTTACAAGCTCGAAAACCATCTACGAGATCAATTTGAGCTCTCGGGGTTGTTAAGCAATGTTGCTTAATGTTTTGACCCAATTTGAGGTCTTGGCCCTTAGCAACTTAGTTGTTTGTAAAAAAAAACCTGTACTACTTTACCTGCGTTTTTTTCGCGTGTTTAGTTTTGGACCTTTTTCTATTGATAAGGATAAATGTTTAAGGGTTACTAACTATAATTATATTATATTTGTTAAATACTTTTATCGAATATACCTGTTTATATCAATATTAAAGAATATCCAAATAAGCCTCGTGTCACTTTCAGCAGGTGACCGCGTATATACATGCACATCAACACCATGCTTAAATACGGCAAGGAGCTGATTTGGTCAAAATTGAGTTATGTATCATACTTTTTATAAATTGATATACCTTACGTGGATAAAAATTCGCGTGGATTTAATTTCGCGGTCCGCCTTAATTTTGCATTTCGCGTGGATTTAATTTTGCGGTTGGCTCCATTTTTTCATTTTTCGCATCGATTTAATTTCGCGGATTTTAGAAAAAAACGCGAAATTTTATCCACGCGAAATTTTATCCATTTAAAGTAATTTATGAATTATTTATTGCGAAAAATTATATAATTTACACCCAATTTAGTTTTATTGTTAAATATTTTTTATAAGAACTGTTTACTCTTAAAGTTTACTGTTGGTGGCTTGTAGTCAATAGACCTTTCCTGAACTTCATGCTGACCAGCCATAATACGGTGTTTAAACAAAAATTCGGGAAGGGTTTATTGTAACCTCTTGAATTCGAAATTATATCATTTAGACAAAATTCTGATGTCTAAAAAACCGTTTAGATACAAACATCGTTTTTGTGTTAGCTCGAATAACCAGTGATCTAAAAGACACACTGGGTCGAGCATTTATCAGTATTTAAGCAGTCCTAGAAAGATGCGACTGTGCTTTAATGTTTTTCAACCAACGAGAAGGAATAGAAAATGAGTTGTCTAAATGAGTTACTTATTTACATAGTAAAGTTTATCTAAATTTTATGCAAGATGATTATCTACTTTGTTGTGATGCGTTTGGGCTTCAAAAATATGAATTCCGAAGAAATAGGTTGCACAATCCAGGTTTTTTTTTTAGAATAACAGGTAAATAACATGTACACCCAAAAAATGGGCAAACTTATCGGTTGATTTTACTTCTTCTTAATAATTCAAATTATTCATTTACATATTTATTCATACAAGGTAAAGGTGCGTGCGTAGATTGAACTGTTAATTTCTGAATATTGAAGAATTTTTTGTATTATGTTGATGGTTTTTTTATGCAATGAAAATATCCCGCAAGAACCCCAGGAGCATTATTGACTTCACCTATCTTTAGCGGTACTCAGCTGAAAAGTGCGTGGATATTATTAAAACAATGAAATATTTCATACGAAAAATATATTATACTTTAAACTTTCACAAAAAATATAAGCATTAAAATTATGAAATTAGGTCATTTCGTTTTCTCCACCTCAGATACCCGTGATGCTGAGGCTTGCTCCATTCGCGAAAACGATCTTTCTAGAGCACGTATCCGTTCTTCGGCTTCTCTTAATGCTTGCTCGGCAGCAAATGCTCTGTCTTCAGCATTTTGAGAACGTTCTTCCGTTTCCCTAAAATGCATCAGAAGTAGCCTGTGGATAAGATGCTTGCCAGGTAGCTTATATAAAATCAAAGGATCAGGAGAAATTGAAAAGCAGGGAGAAATCTATTGCTAAAGTTTCACTCACAAAAGTTGTTGTTGAAGCTGTTCCAATGCAGACAAAGATCCAAATGATAAACTGGAAGTCACTAAATTAAATCAGATAATATTTGGAGGGGATATGACTCAGCATTACAATTATGAACAGAAACGTTAGTATCAACAAAAAAAGCTAACCCAGGGCAAAAAGAACTTCTAATAATTAATAATATATCAAAACTTCAACAATTTTTACCTCCATCGACAACAGACCGTTTACCTCCTTCGACAGCAGATCCTAGACCGCTAATTTCTAACTAAAATAAAACAGAAAAAGCGATGACAATGTACTGATCACTGGTAGTAAGGTGATACAGAACTAAATTAATGACGTATCTTTTCAATGATCTTCAGTTTACAAACATGAATACATACGTTATTGGATTCACCAGCAATTATTTTCCTTTGTACATTTTCATCAGCTCCAATAAAACGCATTTCATCTACAACAATCTGGTCATCAGTTGTGTCGGTAGTTTCGTCAAATTTGACAGGTAGGTTTTCAATTCCGACCGCATCCTAAATCATGTATGTAAATTAACTGTTTAAAAACGCTATATTCCTTCCGTGCGCTACCAGCTCAAAGACAACTGTAATTATTAATTAACTAACTCCCATTATGGAACATAATAAAAAGGACCACCTCCAAGGAAATCGCTTTAAAGGAAGTTTTGACGTTAAACTTTAAAAAGATGCAGTTTTGCTCCGTGACTTCCTTCTTCCAAAACCTTTCTTGAAGACACGAGTTTATAAGGACAGACCTGTATTTGTATTTGTTTCTTATCGTCACTGTTATTGTCGACACTATTCGTACACTCCGGATCATTTGGTCCAGACACAATAGCAACTGTAGTTGGTCTGGTTGATGGATCTGGAGTAGTAACAGCTTCTTCGTAGTTCGGTTTTTCTTTCACGAAATCGTCCAGTGGAATCGTATTCCCCGTTATTTCGTGAATGAGGGCGTTTGCTGTCTTCATCCACCCTTGGCATTCGTACTAAGGGAGATAATAACGAATTATTTTCGGATCACAGACTGTTCAACGCAAATGTCTGGAATGGTAATGGTAGAGTGAATGAGTTTAGTTTTTGGAAATTCTTTAGAAATAAAACAAAGAACGTGCATATATAGTGTGTAATCAACACTTTAACCTGAATGTCATTCATCTCGCTTAAAATGTACTTTTATAATATTTTATAAGTTTAAGACAATTACCTCCAGTTTTTTCAGATCGCGCGCATTGACATTCGTATTTTCATTTTTGTAATCCGAGTGCTCGCTTGGATCGATGTTCTTACAACACGAAATGATCAGATCTGTTAAGGAGCGCAACCAATTGAAATTCTTCGTAGCGCGCTCAATTATCGTGGACGATGTAGATTCAATTACTATAGAAGAACCGAGTCCTGCACTTTTGTCCTCGTCAAGTATACTATCGGGTTCGTTTTTATCAACAGTATCCGGTACTAGCCGTATAAGTATTGTAACCATCCAACGAATCAAATTCGAGTGTGTAGCAGTAACCTATTAAAACCAAAAGTAAATGAACGCTATACATCTAGACTGCACACTAGCCTTCGGGCAAATAAGAGCAATGCTATACGTATCTCTGGTGGTAAGTCAGCTTCGCAGTTGCAAGTCAGCATGCGGAAGAACCAACCGTTCCGGAAGGAAGCCCAGTGACTTAAAAACTTCGGGCTGTTTACTTACTTACTTTTAAAAATTGAACGCTGGAAAGGCCATATAAACCACCATACCTGTTCAATTAAATTTTCGTTTTCATTTTCAAAAGTATCGATGGTATTATTCAGCCACTTCTGCGTAGCGTTGTACACGTCTATTACATCGATTTTCTGGAATATAATACTGTCCTTCCTCTCTATAGGAACGTTGGCTTCAAATTCGTCCGTTTCAGGATCGAAAGGAGATAGGATAGCGATGATTGTGTCGATTATCTCGCGCCATTGCACTTGTACAAAGCCAGCAAGTTGAACCCATTCGGAATCGAACATTGTTTCGCCACCGTTTATCATCGTCTTTATTTTATTCAACCTGAAAGGAACACTTCCAGTTTACATGACAAGCTAATTCTGACAATTAAAGAAAGCCACTATGTTGATTCAACCGACTAATCATGACATAAATTATGTGGTTTAAGTACAGAACACGCCCTGTTAAATCTTCTACATAAGTGGTAGCAAGCCTTAGACAAGAGAGAGGTCGTAGGCGCAGTACTTATGAACTTATCGAAGGCATAATGACTGTCTTCCACATTTGATTATATCGCAAAACTAGCAGCCTACAGACTTGGAAACAATAGTCTAAAGCTTATACACAGTTTTCTAACTAACAGAAGACAAAGAGTAAAGCTTGGTTCTAAAGTTAGTTCAAGGATCAAGGATCAATACTTGGTCCTGTCCTCGTTGATATATTTTCACCAATGATTTTTTCCTTTTCATTTTGAACTCTGACATATGCAATTTCGCTGATGACAACATCGTTTTTACCAGCAATCCACAGCTACAAAATGTATGATTTCTAGACTAAACTCTGATGTTACTAGGGCGTTGGAATCCAGATAAATTTCAAATTATTATATTGGCAGTGAACATCTCTGAGTGTGAAGGACTTGACGTGGGTAATGTCGTTATAAAACCTAGTAAATTCTGTAAAACTCCTTAGTATTACCATCGTTAAATTAACATTCAATTGTTATATTCAGGCGCATGCTCTCCTAAGAATAACGGCATTTTATAGATGTACCTAGGGCGCGCGCATTATGCCATACATATATTATTTCTATTTTTAACAACTGTTCCTTAATTTGGATGATAAACAGAGCACATAAGCGCGCTCTCTTCGTGTTTATTGTAAAAAACGACGCATCCATGAAATAGGTTTTGAACCTTGATGGATGCACCAATTTACCTATGAAAACTCATCGTGCATTGTTAACTGAGGTTCACCAACCCCTAAATCACATCAACCCTGAATTTATGTAGGGCCTTTTCCAACCCAATCTGTTGGCATGCATATTCTTTAGATTAGAGAGTATACTGATGTTTCCATCAACAACTACCAAAACGTTTGGGATGGATTATTTTCCAAAGCGTGCATGCTTTGAAATAATCTGCACTCACATATAAAGCAAAGCGAGTGTTTGCTGGAGTTTAAACGCCTTGTGGCTGTGGAATCTGCCGTACGTAGTTGGTTTTTATTAGTGTCGTATCTCTACACGTCAACGCTATACGTATCTCAACGTTAAATAAATAAAAATCATGAAACAGAAACTGCTTGACCAAATACCTTTTTATGTCGCTATGACAACGTACCAATTATTGTTCCTCAAAAGTATTTAGTATGAAACACGATAAAATCCGGAACTTTTCACAACTCTCAAACAAGGGAATTAAAACAATATATTTGGTTGAACTTACCAAGTATTAAGACTGTTTATTAACTGGATGAAATTCTTCGCAAGTCCGTTCTCACCAGACATTCTTAATTTAAACTCAGTGTGTAGTTCGTCGACATTTTTGTTCAATTCAATCATGGCTCGATGTTGCGGCAGAATATCGTCACCTTTAACTGGATGGTTGGCGAAAATTTTCAACGCTGTTTCGTTCCAAAGGTCAACGCATGTGTCCAGTTGCAGTAAATCATCTTCACACGACAAGAGAACGTCTCCGGTGAAGCGTTCAACTTCTAAGCTGGAAATCTCTTCCCAAGATTTGATAACTTTGAATAGATCCTGGATGGTGCCACCAGGAGGAGGGTGCACATGTCCTTCATCTGGTCTGTAAAATAAAGAATTATTAATTAACCCCCCATCTCCATGTGAACAACTAACATTTCCGACTTAAGTGACATTTTTGAGTTCATTTTGCGCTCTCAATCGCATCGAAAAGATGGAAAGGATTCGGAAGGAGGAATCTAAGAATTCAACCGGCTACCATTAATAAATTGAGCCAAACGTCCCAGAAAATAAACGCAGCCCCATCATATGTAGACTTAAAAAGATTGACCAATGAATAAAAATATGAAATTATTATTTACCATTGTGTACTTGATAAACCTCTGGTGGTCACACGTCATTGTTTGGATGCTTTCATTAAAGAATGTGTTTATAGCAAGGTACTCCTGATCACTCATTTGTATACACTGCTATCCCTGTCCCTATGTAAATCTTGTCTTTATTTTCTGACCTCATCTTATTTGGGTTTTTTTTCTTTATTATCTGACCTTCTTAATGGGCTTACAATATAAAAAAACAGTTCAGTGGATTCTTCAAAAGGAGAAAACCACATGACATTTATTATACGACAGATGAAAGCGTCAAAACTATGTTGTTATATCATTAGACATATCATATATACATATCATATTATATCAGATTGGCAGAGTGGACGAGGGGGGAGTTAATAATATAAACAAGATCAGAAAGGCCAACGAACACTCAATAATAAGGCCTTAAACTTATACAACACGAATGTTCATTTCAAGAAACTTATAATTAAGATAAAACCTCGAATTAATATCTGCTGAAACCATTTTAATACTTCATAACCTTCTTTGATCAAGTTCCTTATAATAATATTAAAAAAACCAAGATTATAATGCTTGGTTGGTTTTGTTGTTTTTTTCGTATCAAGTTCTCATAAGAACTGTCTAAAAACCTGTATGAGCCCTGTCGACAGGCTTTCATGATTGCCACATCCTTTTTAAAGGTTTATAGGTAAAATTTTAAGATTTCATGAAAAGATTATATTTTGACATTTATTCAAATGGGAACAGACGTGAGAGGAGTTAAAAATAATTAATACACAAAGTCCATATCGATCTAATTGAATTGACAATTTTGTTTTTGCAAGTCATTTATTTTTTTCGGTTATATTTCTATTCCTTTTATCTCTGTTACTGTTTACATTGGCTGCACTAAATGCATGTTATGGAACCCTGAAAAATCATTAACTTTACACTTTGCTTACTTATTTAGATTCTAAAGAAGACTGATCTCTATTAACACACTGGTTAATCGAGTAAAACTAGGGTATCAACTTTTCGAGGAACAAAACAATAACGAAACGGTTGGAAATGGAGAATTGTGCAGATTGCAAAAATGCAGAATATTTCAAGTGTTTTTGTGAGGATAATGTGCTGAGTATGAGCAAATGCAAGAAAAAAATATGGCACTGTCAGAAAATCACACAGAAACATTTGATAAGCCCCTACGAGGTTGTTGAAGAGTCCAAACTAGCCGAAGAACATAGCAGAGGAATTAAGACTTTACAACGCTTACATATCAATAAAAGGTTTGTACCAATCATCAATTCCTGCCTTCACTTTCCTAACCCATGATGATGGACACCTTGGTTATTCGAGTCGTAAATGACGTCTTTCTGTCACGACTTGAAGTCCTTCCGTTTCCTAATTTTTTTTTCAAAATATCTTTTCTTTAAGGATGTTTAAGAATATCATGTTAAAGTTTCGCACATCAACAAAAACGTCGCTGGTGAGATATCATGGCCAACAAAATGAAAAGCTTCTTGATGATAGGGAGGAATGAGAAGCGTAAGACCAAAAACAAGAAACGTGCATCATACACTTGGTGAATATACAACTCCAATATGAAAAACACGTACAGAAGAGAAGTTGAGACAATTAAGATTGCTTCTATGTTTGGAAAGATAAAAAACATTTCAGATGAACAACTACTTATGGATAGATTATGGTAAAGCCTTCAGTAATCACCGCCCTATTTTAAACGCGTTTTTCTAATGAACGCCCACCTCCTGATATGGAGACTGCAAGCGAAGAGACTAACGCCATTGACTGTGTAGTGGTGAATAAGTAACAGATATTAATGTAATAATGTCATTTTTTCTTTCGCTCTTGTTGCCTATTTTTGTTTTTGGAAAAAGTCATTTTTAATTCCTGCTTTGTTGAAAATTTTATAAACGCTTCTATCTTTAAGACACCTCCCCCACTAAAATCCGCCTCTCTCCAAATGTTCAAAAAGTTAAATAAGAGGATTCACCTTGATGAAGAAGCATGAAAGCCAATTCTCAATGTCCTATTGACAAAATACTGAAGGCTTCCAAACAAAGGTTCATTACCATCAAGTTGCTATACCCTGCACTCCTTTGTTAACACTTTCCTAACCTCATCAATGCATAATATACAAAGATTTTATAGAATACCAAAATATACATTGTTATAAATGAGATTGTGTTGTTGCATATAGTTCAACTAAAACAATTTCTCTTCACCTTAGTTTAGGGAGCAAACAAAGCAATTGCCTGGGTTAGTAAAGGCTAAAAGCCAGGTAATGTCTTGTTATTTCAAACATTTCCGTAAATTTATATTAAGGAGAAATTGTTATAAAACATACTCGTGTGTGCAAGTCAAGGTAAACGCGTAAACACATGTGGTAGAATGGAGGTTCTCATTGGCAAGATGACAAATCATAAATTATGTATTGATCAAATAGGATTTCGTAGGCTGTATAGTTTGTTTTCGTTTCGCTATTGTTGTGTAAATACAGTTACCCAATATTATTATATTATTATAATGTGTAAATTTTATTTCTAACACAATTTTCAAGGATACTACAACGATCTGCAAAATTCATTTTTATCTTGGTTTCTAAGAGATATACCTGTGAGTTTTTTAAATGATGTGTTTTTTTTAATGATATTGTTACTTGATTTGCCAGTTGCATTGGTACGACAAGACAAGTTGATTTAATTCAAACCTGCAGTGATCATTATAATGATAAGCCTACATGATTAAAAAGACATAAGCATGGTTACGTAACTCATGAATATATCAATGCATGATGATGAATGTGTAGCTTGTGTAAAAGTAGTAATGAAATATTCAAAGAATGTACAACGATCAGATAAAACTATCTAAAACATGCGTGCTGGATGGATTAGCAAGATAATCACTTTAAAAAGCAAATAACAAATAGAAAAAAATTAAAATCTTTGTCATCAAAATCAAGTTAACAAATGAGATTGTCAGACATCGAAATCGATAATCACAAGATCACTTAGATCAGGAATTTATGAGTGCAACAAAGAACCATAAGGTCTTCCCTTAAAATCCGATAACTTGATAACCTGAATGACTTTCACTAAGCCGGACGGATTATCCCCTAGATTATCCCCTATCGATATCCTTTATTGACCCTTTTTATGTTGGCCCTAACTTAACGCCAGTCTTTATTGAGGTTATTTTTGAAAATTCTATGGTGAAACTCTCACAGACAAGCATCTTTTAAGGCCACATCATTAAAATTAATGTCATTAAGGGCTGCATAAAAAAGGGCTGATAAGGTACATTGCTTTACTTGGACATTTTTATTAAGTCGCATTCTTAAGCCTTTTCTCCACTAGGCGTAATTGTCCGTGCGGACTTGACTTTGGCTTATTTTCGGCATGCCTTCTTGTCCAATTTTTAGCTACACAGAATGTGCAAAGTCCACCAAAGTCAAGTCAAAGTCCGCAGACAATTACGCCTCATGGAGAATAGGCTTTAGGATCTTGAGGGTCCATCGGGATTCGACAGTAATGGGAATTAAAATAAAAGGATCAGCTTACGTTACAACTCGTTCAAATCTTTTACCCCACTCTATCAAAGCTTTCCGAACTGATTTTATCTTTAAAAAAAAAATCAAAAACATTGTGAGAACAGATTTTTGAGATATAATAGTGCATGTTACCAAAGTGTTATTCATTGAAACGTCATTCCTTCATTTTATTATTATTGTCTCTCAAACTGTATTATGCAGAATCATACATATCAATCATACCTATCAAATAAATCAAATAAATCATAGGGGTCAGTTGATCACCTAAAGAATGACTTACTTTCTCGCAAGTGTTACTTTCGAACTTGAAAAGTCGTTCATTAAAGGATTCAGCAATATCTTGCCAGTGATGGACATGGCCTGCCAAAATATGAAGCTAAAAAAAACATTGGTAATATGAAAACATAAACACAATACGTAAGAGACACTGTGGAGCCAAGTGTGAAAACTAATTATGACTAAAGTGCCTATGGTGAAACCCTTCATGATTTTATAGATTAAACTCATAAAGGTTCCTTCAAATAATGTCATATTGTCATTTCAAAACCATTTCCTTTCTAAATTTACTCCCTTGTGGGCCTCAGTGAATAATGAAACCCAAACAAGTTTTGCCATATACACGGTGACCCTTGAGTATCTTTATAGAAACTACTCAACGCTACACCCATAAGGTTTTTATTCTAAATCATCTTAAACTTTGTATACAATTCCCTTTCCAGACTCACTTCTAACCTCAAAAGCATCCTTGAATCTCTTTGGGGATGTCACAAAACAATCGTCAGAAAATTTCATATCAAGATATAAGCTGATGAAGAAGTAATATGAAAAATTTTTTTAGCTGTTGAATATTGTATTTTCTTGAATGAGCACCAGGTTTTTAATTTTGAAACATTGTTATGTATAATGCTTTTATTTTTATTTTTTCCCTTTCAAAGATTATGCAAATATTAAATTTGGGCAAAATCAGAGTGCACAAAAATTAAATGTGCAAAAAAAAACATGTGCGAAATTTAAACTTGAATGAAAATTAAGTGAATTAAGGTATGTCATTTAAGAATTTCTTGAGACTAAAAGGGTAAACATTTTACGGCTTCAAAAACGTCTTTGTCTTCTGTTGATAATTTGAGAAATATAATTCATTACACATGAAAAAGTCATAAGATAAGTACTGATTTTTTTCGAAAACAATGATGAAGAGTCAGTCCTTGATAAAGCAAATTCACTGAGCTTCTGAAAGTCAATAACAGTGCTTTACCTGTTTGTCATCTTCTTGACCAAGTAATACTGTAAAACGATTCGCTATTTTATACCAAGTTTTCTCAAACAGGTGCAACCTACGCACCGAAACAAGATTGTGTTTCTCAGTAACTTTCAATGAGAGCATGTGTGCACTGCCTGCCCAAAGATCTCTTTCTTCAATAAGTTTCGCTAAAAAAATATGAAAAACAGAAAAAAAAATAATCAATAACAAAACTAATAATGAATATAGGTTTCAAACATTGTTATAAAAACTGAAAACTTACTTAGTTGGTAGTCCAACCGTCTGCGTTGAAGTTCATAGAGGTCGTGATATTCAGCTAAAAGACTGACAAAAACCATCATAAAATTTTGAAAATCATGACTTAATACCAAGTACAGCAACACATGCAAAATAAAAGGTGTAATTTCCCATTGTGTTACGACTTGAAGCAAAACAAATGCCCAAACTTGCACAGAAAAAGAAATAGTTTGAAAAAGTAACTAAACAAGATTACTGCAGTATCATTGCTAAAAATTACAAACCTTGCATTCTTTTCTGATTCTTTTAAGGCTTCGTTTAACTAGAAATAAGTCACTACTAACTAATACTTTACCAAACACATCTCCTGAAGGTAGCTGTAGAATAAAGAGCCCACAAAACCATCTTGAATTAGCATATTCTTTACAAATAGCTTTTATAGGATTATCAAGCTGAGAATTTTGTATTTTTTTTTTTTTACTTCTTTAATGCAATCGTTCATTACAAGGTCAAAAGACCACTACAATATAAAGAGCGAGAGGAAAGTTCATGTTAAGAAACATTAGGAGAGAAAATGAAGAAAGTACATAGAAGAATGATAGTGGTGAGCGTTACATATAAATAATTCCAATATTGTAAAAATATTGTTAGGATATTATGCACAAGAACAAATGACAAGCACATTATGTTAAGATAAAATTTTTTATTGATACAACTTAAAGATGCACTAAATACATTAACTTTAATACATTAATAATTCTTTTTTCCTGTAGTTTGTTCCTACTCCTCTCTCCCTCGTTTTGCAGTTTTTTGGGTTTTATTTTTTTTAACAATCCAACATACAAAGTCACCTGAGGTCATCTCAGGTGAAGAAAAAAGTAACTTGGAATATTTGAGTGTAATTTTTAACTTATTGTTAAAAACATTTCAGTCTGCCTGCCGTAATTAGACTCTCTCGTATAGAAAGTGTTGCTAAATTGATTTAAGGTCGTCAATAAACAAAATCTTCAGCATGATAACATTACCTCGGCTTGTGTCTCGATAGCTTGTTTCGTAACCTCTTGATCATGTGCATGTATCTCATGCAACTCTCTTAAAAATCAAAAAAAGTAACTCTAAAATACACCAATTTTTGAGCATAAGCATGTGCCATTATGATTTTACCAACTTCACTTCTAATTTGGACCCGGGTTTTATATGATAAAAACTTACTGGTGTCTCATTGGAGAGTATTTTTCGTTTTATAAAATAAATTCAAAACCTAGCATGCACTAATATTTACAAAAAGTTAGTTCAACTACTAAATGAAACACTTATTGAACAATTAAATTATTTTTTATTCTAGTATCAAATCTATGATAAAAAGGCCACCAATTTAGAGATGAAAAAAAGTACTGGGGGCACATTCATAATGCTCAATAAGATGCATTATTGGGAATATCGAAGAAAATTAACCTTGGCATGGAAAGAGAAAATACTAACTACACAAAAAGAAATCCTTTACCTAGTGAGAATTGTGATGGAAGTTTTGAATCGTGATATTTCTTCAGTTAGCCGTCTGTCTAATGCTCGTTGTGCCAATACTTCCTCGTGTAAACTAAAAATAAAAATGATGGAGTAAAAAAAACAAGTGAGAGTCATATTTTTTCATTGAAATACAACAATAAAAAAACAAATGCAGGAACAATAACAGGGTGACCACTGGGAAATAAAGAAGTTAAGGTAACTGTAAAGGGTCAAGCATGAAAAAAAAACTCGAAAATTTTGATTTTTGGATATGATATTAGATTACCTTTTATCTTTTAAATGCAATAATTGTTTTTTTGTAATAAGTTCTTATTTCCTGGAAAATAGCTATGATGTATAAAATTTCCTCTAAAATTTTCCTTCTATGCGAGCTCTTGCATAAGTTTTCACACTGCCAGTTGATCTGTCAATCTGAGTAATAATTTTGATTTTTCAGTGTGATACCCTCTGGAAAAAAGTGTCCTGTGACACAAATCATCATGGTTGAACCCAAAAACGATGTCTGCGTTTGGCGAATAATTATGCAGATTTTAAATATGAGCCAATCATTTCAAAGGTTTGATTTTTTACTTTTTAATTTATGAAATTCGAAATGAAATGCTTATGAAATTTGATTGACAAATCAAAAATTCAAAATTTCGCAGACACTGTAAATGTAATGTAAATATTAATTGTTGTGTCACAGGACACTTTTTAATAAGTACGGGGTAATTTTACTTTTGAGGTCAGATTTCCAAAAACACAAACTTTTTGGAAATTTTAAATTACCCATCATTTAGAGCAGGCTTAGAGCTTTTTAAAAATATATACTTTCATTACATAATTATTTTTAGTTGTGAAAATATTAAGCATTAGAGAAAAAATGTGACCCTTTACAGTAACCTTAAGACATGTTTTCATAACACAATAGAAATTAACAAAAATTTAAAATTTGAAAAATTAGATTTTTTCCTGACTTTTCTTAAAAAAAATCTAAATAAAAATTATTTTCCCCTGATTTTTCCCTGATTTCCAGTAAGGTGGCCACTCTAATATTGAACCAACAAAGAATGAAGATCACATTTTGATTAGTTCACCTTTTCACTTCTTTCGGAACACGATCGAACATGTTGGCATAACGTTTCCGCAATTCTGCTAAAACGGCTCCTCGTTCTGAACACTCTATACTGACTTGTCGAATGACTTCGTTGAAAATAATATTATAGATTTTTTGTTCTTCCTTGACAATCTCCAGCAAACGTTCAATCTGCAATAAAAATGTTTGAACATTTATGCAAATAAACCAACTTCAGATTACAAAATCTGTTGAAACTTCAAACAACCTGCCATGAAAATGATTTTCAAGAAGAAATCTGGGAAATCACCCACTCAACAAACCCTTTGCCTTGTTGAAATTATTGAATTGAAGTTCTAAAAATTATTTTAAACTTTAAACTTTAAAAACAGAAAATTTTGAAAATTATAAATAATGTAAACCCAACAAATGGGCTGCTTAAAATTACTGACAATAACACTTTTATTCAGTCTATTTGAAAGCAATGACTTCCAACACAGCAGATGTGTTTTCTAATGCTTAACATTCTTTAAACCATAAACTGTGAGTTGATGACATATATCCCCTAAATTTTCCTTTTCTTTGCCTATATCTGATCTGAGGCAAGAAAAAACTTGATTAATCAAAATGCATTTTGGAAAAACATAGTTCTTGCTATTAATGAAGGATACAACATAAAACATGGCGGAACTAGAGATCAAGATGATCATGATTATATATCCAATTGTAACAATATAGATTCTACTAGTAAGTAAGTAAGTAAGTAAGCAAGTAACGGGGAGTTTTAAGTCCTTGGGCTTCCATCCTTAGTGGTAGACTATTCTGCCCGCCGACTTGCAACTAGGAAGTTATACTTTTTTAACTAAGGAAATTGAGTAATTACTAAGTGTTTGGAGATTTCTGTAAAATGTACCTTTGACGAAATAATTTTTGCAAACTTCGCACTTTTCCACAAAAATTAACTCTGCAAACTTTTTTTTAAAACAGGCATTCAAAAAAATTAGTTCAAAATTTTCTTTTCATTCCTTTAAAAATTCACATGTTAAATTTTTCATAAGAGTTCACAGACAAAAAAAAAAATAAAAAAAAAAATTTGTCTTATCTGAATGCTTGTGTTCAATTACATTATATTTCATTTCCCTATAAATTCCCTAGCCCTATTCTAATATATAAATCCTTAAATAAAAACAAAGCTACTGGATATGTTCATAATTCAATTGAAGTTAATGAATATGGTCAGAGGATTATTTTCAAGCGACATAGATGTGCGAGTGTGTAATTTCGTTTATATATACATTTTTATTTCGAGAATTCTCTAAGAAAATGTCAACACAATAACTTTGGAGAATACTAAAAAACTAATTTTCCAGAAAAACCTGACCATGCTGATTTTTTAACAAACACAAGAGGGTGTACTTTACTTGCAGACAACTTGAATTTAATAGTGAAGATATAACCAGAAGAAAATAAAGTCTAACTAATGAAATCCAAATAATAATACTTGGTGTAAGTTGAAAATATTATCGTTATATTTTTGAAAGCATTCAACGATATACAAAAGATCGAATTTAACAAAAAAGGCCAAATTTTATGTTCTTTTTTATTCTGTGCCAATGTGAAAAATAAACTGCTTGTAATTCACAACTGTAATTTATCGTCTCTTATTTATCAGCTGCTAGTTTGTGAACAAACTTTCAACTGCAGTTAAAAACAAAGAAAATTATGAACTTCATAGCTACCTGTTTTCCATCCATCTCTTCAGTAAGCTGCTCATTATCAGCATGTATTGTTTTTGTTGTCACTCCAGCCTTTTCCAATAAGGAATTCATTGTTTCCTGAGTAAAAACAGAAAAACAGGACACCTTCAGTATAATATTTAGACTTAGAAAGCGAAATAAAGTGTTAAACCCCAGAATTTTGAATGGCAAACATCTGAAATTTGAGCAGTATCTGTTTAGCTGTTGTAACACTGCAGTGAGAGTTCATGCAGGAAATCATAACAAAAAACAACTGCCAATGCAAAAACAGCAAGTAATGTTTAGCTTATTCGAAAAACACCTTAAACATTGCTT
Organism: Turritopsis rubra; assembly: GCA_039566895.2. Classification (NCBI taxonomy): domain Eukaryota; kingdom Metazoa; phylum Cnidaria; class Hydrozoa; order Anthoathecata; family Oceaniidae; genus Turritopsis; species Turritopsis rubra. The sequence continues at coordinate 9,507,676 of CM077623.1, forward strand.
TGGGAAAAAAAGTTACACTTGTCTCAGACCAATGCCAGTTTTGAACAATGTGAAACTCAGTTGGAAGAGTGACATTTTGAACTGCCCTATCCATATGTGATCATAGGTATAAATGAATACAACAGCAGCTTTGAACTGTTTAAATCCCAAGCAACATGCCAAAAATGAAAATAACCTGTAGTGTGATGGCAAATGTAAATAGACAGAATTGCACCATTAAGGAAGATTTATAAAATTTTTCTTGAACAGTTCATCAATGAAAGATGAATTTTTGACGCTAATAATAGAGATAATTTATATGCTGACTTGATTAACAAATTGGTACCAACCATTAATTGCAGAGCTTCTTGTCGACCAGATGGTTTCCTAGATGAACACATTACTCATTAAAAAGAACTCACTAGAAAGCAATATTTAAGTTATGGATTTTGGGCAATTTCAAACTTAATGATTCAAATGAAATTTTAATACAATGAAAGGGTTTAAAAGGAGCTCAAACTAACAGAAAAAACAAACTAATTAATGAGGTTATACTTGTTTCGAAAATATCCAATAATTCAAAAGTCAAAATAATTTAGCAGTCCTGTTTTATTTTTTTATTTTTTTTTGTTTATCAACATAAAACTTCCGCTTCACTACGGTTGGTATGAAAGCGAAGAAATAAAATACTTACATCGACGGGAAGACTGTCAAATGTTCTTCGTGATCTTCTGTTGTTGTAGTGTATTTACTGAAATGAGAAAAACAAAATGCATACAACCATCAAAGCAGATTACAATGTTTTGATGTGGTATTCTAAAAAACGAACATTTTAATTCAAGGAAGTAAATGTGGACAAAACCAGGTGTACCGTATTTATCAGAATTAGGGTCAGGGTGCTTATTTCATTTTTTGCTCTTTGAGGGGGGATGGGGGCTCATTTGAAGGGGTAAACACTATCCATGTGTTGCAAGAGGGATTGAATCTTCACTTACTCTGTGTGGACATCCAACCCAAGAACGCCTTTATGTTTTATGACATGAAATTCAGATGGTACAATACTTTCCGGGATATCACTTTGACCCTAAAATAAAACAAATCATAAGATAAACACCAATACACAATAATCAATGTACGAAATATAATAATAATTTAATATTGTTTGCATACATGTTCAGTGAATTCAGGAGCCAGCCCTTTATCTCCAGTTTTTGAACTCTGTTTTTTGTTTGCATCAAGAAGGTATGAAATATCTCTAAAAAATCAGTCATATTTATCACTGGGTTATGTTTTTCTTATTACCATAAACAGTTGAAGTAACCTAAAAGCAATCTCTTTCAAGAAAAAACTTTAAAGAAATAGAGTGATACCACATACCGACCAGCACCACAGTAGCACGGTGGTTGATCTGTTAAATGCTTGAATTTTGTTTGACCTACTTCATGATTCCATACGTTATCAGTTTTACTGTGACATTTTTTGGTTCTTCTTCTTTTGCCAGGTCCAAGATCATCATACTTCGTCCCCACTTGAGTCAGTGTAACAAGTAAATTCTTCGGCAAGCGTTGGAATTCTTTATTCTTTTTAATAATGGGAGGTAATACTTTCTTTGTTTTGATATCATGTTCCGATAAATTTGTAGATGTTTCAACAATTACTTGTGATGGTTCCATATCTGTAATTATACCTACGAGAAAGGAGAACTACAATACAGCCCTGCAAAAAATTTTTATGTGTCAGCATAATGATAATTAGCTTTAACAGAGAGTTGCTGACTTAAGAAGTTAGCAGTCTTTTGTTTATTTAACATGTATTTTCAAGTTCAGTTCAATTGCATGTCTAAACAAACTGTAGAATACAAAGGATTTTAATGACTTCATGAAACTGTACATCAAATTCTTTTGTATTTTCATGTAAACATTTTTTAATGATATTGAATGAAAATTCGAATATTAGACTCTTATTTGTTATATTTGCACAATATCATCCCAAATTTTAAGGTTCAATCATTCACTTATTAAAGATGGTGGATAATACACGTTTTAGCACTAGTTGTAATTTTAAATGAGGTTGTCGATTCAAATGAAGAGAAAAGGTAAAAAGACAAAGAGGAAGTGGTCATTTTACAAAATATTATAGAAAAATTAAAGGTCAAGGATTGAATGGGGTTTAAAGAGATCTTTAGAATAGATGTTATTGATTTCTAATGGTAGGTCCTAGCTATAAGTCAGATCTGACATTTTGTTTCTTTTTGTTTAATTTGATGTTTTTAAAAACCAACACCTTCAACAGAGCTTAAAGTTTTCTCTTAATCACTACTCATATTTCAATTTTTAATTTTTATTTTTATTGTTTTTATAACTCATTGTTGTTGTGACTTTCGCATTAATGTTTTGCAAAGAAAACAAAAATATCATCTGATAGCATCATTTTGAAGTTAATTTTTTGAAGTTAATTCCACTATCTCAACTTTTGAGACAGGAACTGAAGGTAGATGTCTTACCCGTCGAAAAAGTATTCCCGAGAAAAAGCAATGTGCAATTGTGTGAACAAAGAAAATCAATTCCAGATATATATTCTTATTAATATATGAATTCCAAATATTACTACAGATCATACCAAATTATTTTAGGTAAAAGTACTGTTCAGTTTTTTGGATAGAATATTTATTCCTATACAATTTGATGTAAAAGTTTTTTTTAAATTATTTACAAAAAAGGTGTTACAATACGCTTAATGGCAAAAAATTGTGTTTACACTGTCTATAATGTTTATGCCGCTAGGAAAGAACATTAAATATTTGATTGGTAATCATGGATCAAAACAGTACATCATAAAATGCAATTTATCCATTTAATCATCTTGCTCAAAACTTTATATTCCTGTCATATATTATTCCTGTACCATTTGAGCGTCATTCAATTCAACTTAAAAAAATACGAAAAAAGATTTTGTAACAAAAAAAGGAGTCAGTGAATCAAAAAAGTACGCAAGGCTCACTTATATATACCCATCTACACATAGGGTGTGCTCTGCTCTAGTCTGTCTGACCCATTTTACCATTATTTTACAAAGCATGCAATATAGAAGGCAAAAGAAAAGAATTTGTTACTTTTGACTTCCTTTCGACTACCAGCAAAAACCTAACCATTATTTACATGTCAACTAGCTAACTATTGCAGTTTATTTTCTTCACAAAATTAACTTTTAGAAAAACCTTTTCCAATGTTGCAGGATTTTGTTGAGTATTTTTATTTGTATTTGTATTTTTTATAATTGTTTCATAGTTTTATGTAAACTATGAAACAATTAAACTTGTTCTGAAATGATAATGATAAAAAAAAAATACTATGAAAAAGGTTAATTTTGTGAAAAAAATAATTATTTTTTTCACAAAATTAACCTTATATAATCATTATATAATCATTATATAATTATAGGATTATATAATCCTAATCAATTGGCTAATGCAATCAATGTTGCAGAAAATGTTCACTTTTACCAATATATAAATTTAGGAAGTGGTTAGCTACGCTCCTGGTCCGTCACTGGCTATAAAGTATTTGAGGGTTAAGATTAAGGGCAACAAATTAATTGAACAACATATCTTTTGGGTTAACAAACTAATTGAAAACTTTCAACGATAATGATCAAAGAGCAACATTCATTACTGTAGACACCATCTTTTATCCTCGTTTAACCAGGTTCGTCCACTAGTATTCACAGCAATAACCGAGGTTTCAAGTAAACATGATGAAAAACAGCATGCTTTATGTTGTTGCTAAGAAACATTAAGCGTGTTCTTCCCTCATCTCTAGTAGGCGGATTAAAGTGATAATCAATAAGTTGAAGTTCTGATTTAACGGACACTCCCCAAAAGGAGGACAGCTCTATTTAGCGGACAAAATTATTTGCACTGGCAAAGTCTACGTAAAATTTTTATACAAATAGTTCCAAAAAAGGCGGACAAGCAATTAGCGAAGGATACATATTCAATTGTATAGCAAGGTTTGCGCAGCCGTGAGCTAAAAGGGTTCTATGTTCGCAAGCGAAATAAAAGTTTTAAAGACAAGGTGCTAGCTTAATCTACAGAGCATGGGGAAAGCAGAATGCATAATGACGAGGGCTTTTTATACGGACGAAAATTAAAATTATAGTAATAGAATAACGAACTAAAAGTGGTACTATATATGTGGTAGAGCGCGAAGCTGATCAGAGTTAGTTGCAAATTTTCAAATTTTGTAAAGCAGGAGGAACAAGTCAAAACGGAACTATATTTGACTGAACGAATCACCTGAGAATAACGAACAGAAAAGTGCCATGTTGTAGAGCTCGAAAAGCGGATCAAAAAAATGTATGGGATCACAAGCCTACGAAGCGAAAATACGCCATTGATTACCATTGGTTACCGAGAAATGTTTTTTGATATTCTTTTTGGGGGTACACGAAATGCAATGTTTTGAATCTGTGGTGCCGACCGACTGACGTGAGGATTTATCCTTACATGATAATTGCGCACATAACGATTTCCCAAATGTCCCAACTTATTTGGTAAATCGAGTTAAAAATAAAAAAAAACACAAGTTGTGTACTCAATATGGAATATCTATATATTTAGCCCTAGCATATAGAAATTTTTCGTGTATTGCGAAATGGTCACCGTCCCTACACGAACCACGCTTGCGTTCGCTACCTACGGGACACTGCCCAAAAAGCACCACCTGCAGCCAGAAGAACAATTGTTAATAACTCTCAGGTCTTTAGTTTCTAGAAAAAACCAACAGTCTTTATCGTTTTCTTTTTGTGTTGGAAGACCAGGTGTTTGTCGAAATGTGGCAGAAACAACAAGCGAGGTAACAGAAACTGATCAAAAAATCAATAACATTAGAAAGTAACTCGTTTGGTGAATTGATATCTCGTCTTTTTTAACCCGAATCGAAAGAGGCGATTCGCTTTTTTGGGCTAATACTGACGAACAACAGCGAGAAAGTGTGAAGTATCTATGACCCCGTCATTAAGCGACTTAATGCGCATTCCATCATACATACTGATGTTTGCAACTAATCCCCCTTGTGGAAACCACGCTTTACCGCTTCCCTAATTAGTTTTCAGTGAATTTTTTTCAAAAAAGTGCCATATCAGCTGGAGTTTTATACTTTTCCAATTTGCCCAACCCTAATCTCCTTTTCCATGTAAAAGAGGTTTTGCTAAATCAGAATAATTATGCTAATTTATTCAATAAAAATATTTACATAACGTTCATATCGTTAGCGTAATTTCAGTAGAAAAAATAAGTGATACAGTGGAATTTGTCTAAAGCGGACACCATTGGTGCGAAAGAAAGTGTCCGCTTTATAGAGAGTTTTCCTAAAACTGATTTTTATGGTCCAAATTTACCAAAAGCTGTATTTTTATCTCGTGTATGGTTCACTTCGTTCTCAGGCTATAAAACAACAACAACAACGGAACAAAAACAGGCACTTTAAATGCAGCTAAGAGAACAAATATCTAACATGAAAAGTCTTTTACAATAATCCTACTGAGATGTAAGCGAAAAAAACATTAAAAAAATACTTGAAATTGTAAACAAAAAAGTTGAAAAATGTACAAATTGATGAAAGATATATTGTGTTACTTTGTGTCCGCTTTATGCCGAGATTTTTTAGGGGAAACCTTCATTTGGTGCAAAAAAAAGTGTCCGCTTTATAACTGTCCGCTTTATAGAGATTTTTTTATGAGAATTTGACTGTAAATCATTCCGTTCCACGCGATTGCGTCCGCTTTATACCGTGTCCGCTTTAGACAGATTCCACTGTATTAATTAAACACGAAATATTGTTCCGTTGTTTTAACTTTTGTTTGGATACGCACAAACGTCCCTCCCTCACTTTACGTCCCGCGATCAACACGCGTTAGTTAGGATGCAGTCGCAGGTAACACACAGTTCATGTAACAGTCAGCTATTCCCATTATCCAGTTATCTCTTTGAGAGTGCATTTAATCTAACAATTCAGACTATCCAACTTCTCGGGGAATACTCTTACAAAAGAGTTTGAAAGAACGTGGCATAACGTGACTTGATGCTCAGTGACCCAAAAAATTTAACAAGGTTTACACCATGATATTTTGATGGCCTCAAATTGTTAGGTAAACTATATGCCGTAACACATCACCCAACCACCACCACAATGCTATTATAATTACCCGCTTTTGGGTTTGTTTGACCATGGAAATACTTTATAAATTTTGTTTGTAATAACTCTGTAACATTCAATCGGGACACTTTTATCCACTTTTTTTTCTCGCATTGCATTGTGGTAGTTATATGGTGTATTACAGAGATGAGAGAATTACAGGAACAAGCAATTCCATCAAATTCATTTATGGTGTACACCTTGGGTTTGCTTGGGTCAGCAAAGGGTGCGTCAATCTTTCAACAGTTTTATGACTTGCTATCAGAGAGGTTTGGATGGTCTGCTATGGAAGATAAAACACACTCGAAATAGAATTTACTTTAGTGTTCTTGACTAGCAAAATCTAACTAATGTAAGATATATCGAAGACAATCAACTTCATATTGATGATTCGTAAAAAAAAAAAAAAAAAAAAGTTATATTTTACAGATCTGTTGTATCCATGTACTTGCTGATGAACAAATCTGGCTGCACGGAGGACCTACGTGTTTTCTTGAACATACTTTGTAGGTGTGGATTCAATGAACTCACATCCAACGAAGTCCTGTTTAACGGGCAGGCAGATGTTTCTCTGGAGAACGGTTCCTCGTTTTGGATAAACGAGATAATCGACTGTTCTTGATTAATATTCAAATCTTTTTCAACTTCTTGTATCACTATGGCAACCCCGACTCGAACAGTTTTGCCGGCAAATTCAAATTTTTCTAAATAGTCTTTTAATAAACTTCTGTTCTCTTCGTCCGAGCATTTCTTCGACGAAACAAACGCGACAAGTTCCCTTCCAGCAGCGCAAATGCGTTTCGTCGTATCGGCTAACTCGATCGGAACGTCGAGAAATTCGTCCAAGTTGTCGCAGTTTTTGGCGACGTTGGCAGAGTGGTGCAGCAGGTTGTATATATTTTCGTTGTAGTCCACTACCGCCGTTAACAAATTACGCAGCGTATAGCATTCCTTGGCATAGTACACAACACCATCAGATTTACTAATATCAGCATAAACCACCTGAAATATAAATAAAATCGGTTTGTTCACAGAAGAATAAAAAAAAAAAAAACAAATAAACAACAACAACAACAACATTCACAAGTTTTTTTCGCCTTTTGTTTTTGGCTTATTAATTCTTTTAGAGTTTAGAAGAATTAGTTTCGAGCCGAATTCCTTGTTTTGGGGACATTTCTGATGCAAAGCTCATCACCGATCAAAATGCACTTCCTTAAGAAGAAAGTATTCGCAAGAGATCAACTGAACTTCACTTACTAACAAATCTTTACATCTTCGCAAGAGCGTAGTAGCAGATGTTAATATGTTCATTACACCATCAACAAGATCATCAGACATCTAGTAAATTGATCATATCAACAAAAGAATTACAAAGAAAACAATTAACAATAACGCTGGTGGATTTGCCCAACGAATTGACTGATAAACCCGCTGTAAGCTTTTTTATAGTTTTATATTTCCTCCTTGCCTATAGGTTGGTCTAACAAGACTCGATCATCACTTAGTTTGCGGCCACAACTTTGTTATTTCCGTCTGGGTTAACGAGAACATTGTTGCGTAAGCCTCGCTCTTTCAAACAAAAATCAGAGACTTACAACCAAAAAGATTTATGATCACTTGTTGTAGCAGACAGGGTAAGCAGGGTCAATCTTAAATCAGATACAGCTAAACTCGAGCACCCAACATGAATTTTATATACTTTCTCATAGACGTGTTCCAAAACAAGTCATTAACTAGCTGTACCTCGTGAGTGCATGTCAATTGTAGGTTCCTCATGTTTTCGACACCATTTTGAATAGTACCGAGGGCTTCAGTTAACATGGTCACAAGAAACCGGTTTTGATGTGTTAAAAAGTATTCGAAAAGTTCACCATTAGAATCCTAAAAACAAAACAAAATGGAACATTTTCTTTCAAGAACATCAGTACGTCACTCGTGTCATCAAAAAACACGCCAAAATCTCAAAAACGACGTCAACAACAACACGTCAGTCACACTTTTGCTATGCAATGATTAAAAACCATCACCATAAATATACCGTATGTCCACTTTTAAACGCCTGGGAACAGGGCGTTAAAAAGAGGGAGGCACTTATAAAATTGTTTTGAAATTCAGTAAATGACAAACTGAAAATAACTAAAGAAAATGAATTGAATGAGAGCTCTTTTATACATCAGCTTAAACAGTCTGGGATATATTAGCAAACGGTTTAGGTGAAAGCCCAAGCACTTAGTAATTGTTTAAAAAAAAATGAAGGGGGGGTTGGGTTGGGGGAGCTTACTAAATATGGACGAACAACAAAAATATGTGAACCAATTATAATCACCTTATCAACTGAAAAATATGGCTCATCGTCACCAGCAACGATATGGTCAACAGCGGCTAAAGATAACGCTCCTGAAATTTCAGCCAATTGAAAAAGAAGTTGTTTAAACGAGCCATCGTCTATAACACTATCTTCACAAGTGGTGGCATTAACCTGAAAAATGTTAAAACCCTTTTCAGAGAACAGTGGGACTATACAAAGTTGACCGAAGTTTCCTATCCCGTTCTGAATACTTAGAGCTATTTATGCTTCGTAGTTTCACAGACCTAAATTGATTTTATCTTTTCATTATTGTAATCGTCAAAAGGTTTTCAAGAGGACTTGATTTTACTTAGGTCGCACGAGGAAGCTACGCCTCGTTCTTTTCATGAGAGTTTTCATCGGAGAAGTTATCTGGTCTGGAAATGATACAAAAAAACGACCTATTTATAGAGAGTTACCATAGTTACCACAGCTCCTCAAATTGGATTATAGCAGAACTGATAAAATCATAGATGTTTGGAATAGTTTAGGTTCAACGAATTTCTGGTGACAAGCAGGGAGGGTGGTGGTGGTGAGTGCCTAGCATTAACATGTTATTATTTAAAGAATTAAGGGCAGTTACACCGAGAAAAGGCGCAAGTCTGTTTTACACTGGCATAGGCGTGACCCTAATATGTAACGCCCATATGTTATTATTTTGGTCAAGAAAGAAGTTGATTTCCTCAGGATTCAAAATGACAAAAAAAAAAAAAAGTGAAAAACAAATAACAACAAACGACGTACATTATTTCTAACGAACAGACATGCGTCATTGACGTCTTTCTTAAAGGAATACGACATTGCCTTCAGTTCGTCTAACCCGACAGCTTCATGAATCGAACACAACAGTGAAGCAATGTCTTTGAGCGATTTTAAATTACATGCCAACATTAACAAAGGATGTTCCGACAGAGTGGCTGTCGTATTAACAGTGCAGTCACTCGATAATTTTCTCCAACCCCAGTAAACAGTATTGATAAGTTTGATTAAGCGAGCGATCACGGAAACATCTGTGGTTGAATAAAATTCCGCAAAATAACTTAAAAATGATATAAAGGCATTTAGTTACCTCAAGGTCCTGTTAGACCTGCTAGATAAATTATGGCCAAAGTAGAAACGTTTTTTTATAATAGAATTTGATTTTTTTTCTTCATTGATGTCAATCAATTAATTTTCTTAATAACTTCAGTAAGATAAACGATAAACTATTCCATAAACTAATCTATTTTAAGTAAGTTTACCGTCTAACAGAACCTTTATAACAAAAATCTTTCCACATCAAGTACTTTGATTCGTCTGAAAAAAACGAGTCAACGAAAACGAGGCAAGAGTTTCACTCACCTTCATCTGACAGACTGTCGTCTAGAATCGTCTCAAACAAACTTGACTTCATATGCGACACGTCGGATGCGTAGCGAGTCGAAACTAAAGAAACAAAACAGAATATCCAAAATTATTTACTTGATAGAAAAAGAAAATGCATGTTTAACTTCGTCATTTTGGCAGGTGTCAACCATGTGACTTTCTTACAACCAATCAGAAGTAATAATCGAACAAACCTGATGTATTTGAAACTACTGTTGATGATAAACGTGTAGATTCTATCGGAGCGTTAGATAAACAACTCATATGGGAGACATCACCAAGTGACGTTTGGTTCATAGTGTAATTTCCTACAGAAACAATAAAACACGAGAAATTTTTGTACAATTCGTCAATAGTTTTATGGAAGTAAAGTTAACGACTTCATACCAGATTCCAAATAAGGATGTTGGTTACTTTCTGAAACCTAAAATAATTAAAAAACAAACAAACAAACAAACAAACAAAATCAAATGAAAAGGTAAACAAAGAAAACGAAATCCTGATAATTTTTATTCTTTTATTTTATCAACCATAGATTATAACTTAAAACAATGATTGAAAACTCACTGAGTGCTTAAATTATGAAAATGTGAAAAAAATAGTTTTCGAATGGAAAAAAAATGTAGCTAAACATTCGATTGTTATTCGAAATATCAAACTGAACCTGGTTTCTCCAAACTGACATCAAAAACATTAACACTGGTTTTAGAAATGATTATAACTTGGTAAAAAATAAAAAACAAAATTTTCTTCTGACTTGTGAATTAAACTGTTTTTGCACTGCAGCCGAAACGAATACTACTTTCGCAAACAGAAACTTTCGTGTGTCAAAAAACCGCAAAATGTTTGACATAAATTTTCGCGTTTGGCAATTTTTGGGACAAATTTCGCGGAAAAAACTTCGCGAATTCAAAATCAGGTTTGTTTTCGCGTGAATAAACTTTCGCGAACGAACAAAATCTAAGAAAAAAAATATATTCGTAAAATCACAATTAGGTCTTTACTGTAATGAAAAAGGTATGAATATAACCAAAAGAAGATACAGCGGTTGGAAATCTATTCAATTTCGTCATGACGTTGACGCCTACAGTCGTTACACAGAGAGACCCCAGCAAAAGGAAGAAGAAGTCTGCATCCGCCACCAGCACTACTGTTTCAAGGAATCTGGAATCAGCTCCCAAGAAGAAGAAAACACCAAGTGTTATTGTAGTTACAGATGTTAAAGAATAAATAAATCACCAATTTTGAAAATTGCCCCGATTTATGATTTTTTTTTTATGGTGAAAAAACTTTCGCTTAAATAACTTTCGCGTTTCGATGATTTAGATGATTTTCGCGAAAATGACCAAAAAACGCGAAAGTTTCTGGCCTTAAAGTAGTTCAAATTTCACATTTACATGCTGATAATCCGCGAATGAAATGAAATGTTATAAGGTGAAAACGTAACTCTTGTTGGCAAAAGATTGCGTTATCGTGAAAACAGTACTTACAATATTGGAAGCCTCGTTCACATCTGCAAGGTAACTGATAGAGTTTGGATGCGATAAAGATAATCTTGGCGATCTATCGAGATAAGATCATTATAGTGAAGATAGAATATCTGTCATGAACAGGAGAGATAGATGAATAAAGGAAAGGACTAAAGCAGGATTTTTTTTAAAAAGAATTTTACTTGTTTTACGATTTTTTGTGGGTTTTTTTTATAAAGTTATTTTAGAAAGAACCATTCAGGAAAAGGATTGGTAAATGGGATTTGAGGGTGGGAAGGAGGAGATATATCCCAGTGGGCAAAATCTTCAAAAAGGAATATCGCTTGCTGTTTCAATAAAAAAAACACTCCTCCACAGAGACATTTGAAGATTTTGCGAACAAATACATCGGCAACATCATCTTAATTTAGATCATCTGATCAAATTTCAATGAATGAGCGAGGTCGATATTTTGGCACAATGTCGTGTAGGACACAGCCATGACGGCAGAATGGGTTTTCTTCAAGTAAACAGAAAGCGTTAACTACTTATATATATGTAAGAGCGAACAAAGTATGAGGAAAGTACTAACTCAGTATATAGAACTCCACCGTCATCTTCTTCCCATCTGTAGTTCTTGTCATTGATCAGTTGCATCAACATGTTATGATCGCTCTGAAAAACATACATGGTAAAAATACCGGCACCGATGACAAGACCAAATGTAAAAAAGTAAACCCTGAGAAAAACGTCTGCCATAAATGCAATTGCTGTTTTGTAAGCTGGCCTTACGTGCCTCGTTTCAATGTGTGTCTTGTTTTACTTGTTTTGTACGGTAATTCGTGTCTTATAATCTAATTATTAGTATTATTTAGTCATACAAACAGAGAAGTAAAAACAGAGATTGGAAGGTGTCTTGAAAACGTTATGTCTATATTTACCAATGTATTGTCTTTCAGATGTGTGAATTCTTCTTCAAATTGGTCCAAACTTAACAGCGCTGTTTTCCTTTTCTGTCTATCAAAAACACGAATTCGAACATCCACCTGGAATGATGGTAAATTATGATTTAGATGATAACTGCAAAAAAATTTGGCAATTCAATCATTAAAAAAAAAACACCTCCCTACCTTGCCATCACCGCATATGTCGTCCCTGACAAACATCTAAATATAGAACGGAAAAAGATCGAATGAAACAAAGGAAACGTGATATTACGGCATAGTAATTTAATTTAATAATACTTTAACTCATTCAGGGTCGAAGGAAATTGAAAAATCCACAACTATGCAGAAATGTTTTCACTAAAGTCGCAAAAGATTAATTAATGTTTTTGCTCGAAATTTTGGTATAGTTTCGGGAAAACTAACTCCAAAGTTCTGCAAACGCCTATATTCCAAGAAAAACGCCTTTAAAGATACCGGCCTCCGGCAGGGAATGCATTAGTATTAGTGATTTATAGAATATTCATAACAGTTAGCAAATTAACAAAAATACAATGAGAACCGTCTAAAGTGAAAAATTTTCTTGCCAAACATTGCGATACGATATTTCCTCTTGCTAGCCCTCCAAAAATGTTGCATTCGAAAACATCGTTCGTATATAAAACATTCACAACAACACAACATCAAGCAACATGAACGCATCAAATGTTGCGCTCGTTTGACCAGAGGCTTAACTGTCGAGTAGCTTAAAAGAGGAGATTCAGTGTATTCCATTCCCTTCTAATCTATCCATTCATCCTTAACATAACATCACACCAACATCTGATGTTGATGCAGATGATAAACAACCTTAACGTCAACAAATGAATCAGTATAGTAAATAAGAAGTCAACAAAGAACTTACATAAGGTTGTTTTAGCTTCTGATTAATCTTATTTGCTTCTCTTAACATTAAGGATATCTTTAGCAGGTCTCTTTGTTTTTCTGAAGTCAACAAACACAAAAATTAAAATGGAACCCAAAAAATGAATGTTATGGTATGGAGCACGGATATGTAAACAACCACGAATTAACAAGCATCAAACAAAATTGCTCAAAAAAAACAAATTACTCTTATTGTTTGTTGAACTGAATAAGCTGTTTATTTATTTATTTTTATTTATTTATGGCTATGTATATACAATAAAGCAAACAAACAAACAAACAAGCAAACAAATAATACCTTCAGGAGGCTGGTTCACTGATATTGTGATTGACGCACGCATCTTTTCACGAGTATTCTGCATGATAAAAGCAATGTTAGAATAGTGTTTACTTAGTTGTAAATCGAAGATATTTTTATGTTCTCACTGGATAAAGATGTTCATAAGAACTGAGGCAGATGATTAAATGTGGAAGGGGGATGGAATGGAGTGTGACTGAAGGTGTATAGCCATGTACAATGATAGCAAACTAGAGCCCAAACTCCCATCCTGTGTATAACAGGGACTTACTTTCATGTTTTTCATAGTTTCAACGTCATTTTCGAGCTGTTTCCGTTCTCGTTCAAGATTTTTTAGAATTCGAAGGTGATTTGATTTGGTCTCTTCCAACATCTAAAGATTTCAGAAAGAAAAGAATTGTAATGTATTCAAATATGTTCCATTCCATTCCGGCTTTCTTAAGTGCTGTAGAAAAGAGTAGAGTAGAAAAAATCGGAATGATCGGAAACCTGTTTGGCAGCAAGAGCTTCTATGTTTAGTCGTTTCCGATTCCCTAAAATCTCATCTTCGAGTACCTTAAGAAAAAACGGAATTACATTTAGCTGATTAGGTACAAACCAGGGACAAACTGCAGAACTATTCGTTAGAGAATCAGCCATGAACTATTGATAACTACAACAACAACAAATTTAAGACAAACAACAACAAAATACTTTTTGATGTTCTCTTAACTGATTAATAATCTCCTGTGCACTTTGTTTGCCATCTTCAGCTTCTTTGCGCTTGTCAGCAGTGTCCTCCTGATATAAAGAAAACTTACAAGGTTATCGGAAATGAGTTTGATATATTTCATGATCCAGTTTGGTTCTTTGATGTTTGAAAGAACGAGGCATGACGTAACCATGACCTCGTTATTCCAGGCCAAAATAACGAAGTTTTCACCGCAAATTATTGACACACAAAAAAGAAAGCAAGCATATCTGCACTTTTGAGAAAATAAAGCATTTTCGTGTTACAAATCTTTTCGCAGATTCAATTTTCAGGAATTAGGGTGCCAAAATGGCGTTAATTATAGCCTGAATAATGTATAGTTTCTTTCAAAAATTAAACTGCCGCTCAATTTTTCAAAATTTGTCTTTAACTCCCTTTTGCAAAAAAAGTACGGCAAAAGATTGTCCGCACAGAAAAATTCATATTTTGATGTATATAACATAAAAACATATGGTTACATTCTGTATATAGATTGGATAAAATAAAAAGTAAAAAAAATAAAATAAAAAAAAATCAGTAAAGAACTTTTTAGAATACTGACAGGCGTTTTCCATTGTTCAAAGAAGCCCTTAGATTACATACCAATTGACTCTGTAAAACGCCAAGTTGTTGCTCAAAGTACAATCTCTGAGTTTTCATCTCTTCTTCAGCTTTTTGCTAAACAACAAACAATGCATTTTACATCCCCCCAAAAAAACAAAAACCCGATAACCTTAGCCCATAAATATGATAGTCTGCTGGTTAATCGTTACGGTCAAAACACATTTACACAGTCTACTGGTGTAAAAACTTTTTACGGAGCTAAACCGTAAATAACAATTTACACACTATACTAATATATCATACTAATTATCACATGGCACCATAGGATGAAATTTTGTTGACCAAAACGGTAAAAATATTTTTACAGTCTGCCGCTTACATAATTGGTAGATTTTTCCCTACAACCGCGCTAACCAAAGAGATTGGAAACCATAACAACATGTCAGAAATACTCCAAACGTTTTGCCACAATATTCACAAACTAAACTTTCTTATTTTCTTCGTTTGAAAACAACCTTTTGAAAGTCCAGACATTTGTTCTCAGGTATGTGCAAGTACTTTATCAGATCATGTAAAGTCAATAAATATGGAAAAACAGACCAATGATTATAGACAATAGTGATTTTCAAGCGGTCTATATTTTTTAGGCTAGATAATCACTTCGATCATGTTGTCTTCTATTAGTCGTAATTGTCAACACAGATCAATTTTTAACTTAACCAGACACAGTTCATAACCGTTCCATTTTAATACGCCATTACAAACTTACCTGGGCTTCTTTGATTTGCAACAAAGCATCGGCTTCAGCTTTTAACCGAGCCTTCTCTAATTCTGCTTCCAATCTATTAAGAAAAACACCATCATCATCAGCTAATCGTAATTTTCCTCCTAACAACGTTCAAAAGGAAAACCGAAGAGGTATTTTTAAATAAAGAATTGAATTGATACCGTTCATTCTGTGTGTTCAACAGCTCGTTTTTAGCAAATTCAAAATTTTTAACACTTTTCCTTCGCTCTGTAAGGCCTTCCTTCATCTTGGCAGCTTCTTTTGGATGGTTTAATCTGTTAAAAAATACAATATCATTTGATATAAACATATCACAGGCAAGATGTCCCTCATTGAAACCAGATATTTATATTTTATATATTTACTGACGAGGCTAACCTGTATAAAGATGAATATTAATAAAAATTATAATAAAATAATAATTAGTTGAAATAGCTATCTATAAAATAACCTGAAGAAATGATCACCGCCAATGACAATTCGGTCACCCTGAAACCAAAAAATTTAACAGCAACATTATCAAAATAACGTTCTAATGTTACTGAGGAAAAGGGCTTATAAGAGTTGAAATTATGGGCCTTGATGATAACAAGAACCTTGATTTTGCAGAGCCAATTCAGATATTGTTAAAAACAACTTACATGATGTAATGTGGTTTTGCCAGTGATGAGAGAACCATTGATAAATGTGGATGCATCATCTGAAAAAATTGTAGTCAAGGTTACAGATGGTGGGGTTGGGGGTGGCGGGATGGTTGGGGACGATCATGAACGATTATCCAACAAGTAAATGGATATCAGATTAGGGGAAAAGTACAAAAAGATTATAAATGCTTATAAATTATTGAAATAACAACCTTATCGGCCCTTTTTACACTAGCACTAATTTAACACGGGCCCTTTTTACACTGGTCTTTATTGGCGTTATTTTTGAAAAATCCAGTCAAATTCTCATAGACAAACATCTTGCGGCAGCCCTTTTAACATTGTATCATTAAAATCAACATCATTAAGGGCAGGCATGACCCAGTGGGCAAAATCTTCAAAAAGTCTATGAGGAGGAGTGTTTTCTATCGGAATGTCAAGCAATATCACCTGCTGTTTCAATAAAAATCACTCCTTCACAGAAATCTTTTGAAGATTTTGCCCACTGGGAAAGAGCAGATAAGGTATCTAAGAGTTCAATTTAAAGACATCACACATGTATCCATTATATCAAAATTTGAACGGAAAAAAAAAGAAAAAAAAAAGGAAGAAAATATATCATTCATAGTGCTTCTACAAAAGGCCATTATGTTTCAAAGACTTCATTCAGGATATAGAAATAGTATTAAGTTTATTTGATGAACACAAAACAAGTAAGCTGCCACAAATAAACTTATGCTTGTTCAAACATACCAATGGGATCCACTATTACATGTTCATCTTGATATTCAAAAATACTAAAAAGAAAAAGGATGAGACTGATATTAAAAATAAACTTTCTTGAAACTTGTATACAATTTCTAAGCAATTGGTAAAAAATCGATCAGCTATGCTCAAGTCCACTGTGTAATTGTCAACATTATGTCCTTTATCACAAAAGGATTATATAGATGTTCAAATGAAAGGAAAACATTGATGTAATACCAATGACAATCTGCAACAAGATTTCCTCGTAACTGAATATCGTGTGAATTGTTTGTCTCTTTGCTTCCAACATAAGTAGTCCCTGAAAATGCAAAAAAAAAAAAAGTTGTAAACTTACTTATCATTCACATGTTCTCTCCATAGCTTTCAGGTTTACAAGTTCCCGAGGAAGTATTTATATTTTTACTAGTGTTTAATGCAAAAGCAATTAAGATAACATGCTAACGTGCTTCTTGAGTTAATATTTTGTTCAGATGAACCATTGTGCATGCAAGATGAACTATGTTTGATGTCATTTCTTTGAGTTTAAATGAAGATGGCTAATAGCCTCACCTTCTTGAAGTATATACAACAAGACTTCAGCCAGTTGAGGATCTTCATTAAGATTTACTAGACTGGGTAAACGATGCTCTAGTTTGGTGAATGCAACTCCAGATCTCTACAAATTTGCATAAAAGCAGCATTATTCATTATAAGGATCAGTGTCATTGCATGGAATAAATTGAAAATTGAACTACAAAAATAAATTTGGATCCCCCATAAAACAAACTATTTGTTAAAGAAAGAACAGTTATAGTTTGAGAAGCTTTACAAGAAAGAACTAGGAAAAAAATCCTTATTAAAAAAACGGCAATGAAAGGATACTGTCAAACCATACGAATTGATCTTATAATATGTATGGCCTTGTAAGTTATAGTAACAAGTTTCCCAATGTTGACGAAGCATTGGCACAAAAAATATATAGTAGTTGAAATAGAGAATGAAAGAATCATACTCTCAGGCGATGAGTGGCTTCTTTGTGTTGCCTTTCAGACAATGACAGCTTCTCCTCCCAACTCCTATAAGGTAATTGGTCAAGTATATAATACATACTTTGGTTCATAAAAAAAAAAAAGATGGAAAAATTAAAAGACTGAATCTGCAGAGGCCTGATTATACAATAAACCAACCTGTAATAATTACTTCAAATTTAAAAAGAAAGGAAAGCCAGGAAAACTATATCAAGTGGAAAAGTTTGTTGGTAAAACTGACCAATCTACTCTACATTTCATAAAGACAGGAACAGAACGATCATCGTTAAACCTTATTTTTTTTCAGCTTGCAGTAAAAAGAGGCGGTATCACATACAAAAAAGGTTAAAATTGATACTTGATTGACATGTCCGACCAGAAACATAAAGAACCCATTAAAGGGAACAGGGCTTGAACATAATGAACAAAATTTTTTTTACTTGGTTGAAGTAGCTAATTCTTTTTGCGTTTCTTTCAGTTTGCCTCTTAAAGCTATGACTTCTTTTTCAAGGCCTTGACCAAAATCACCACTTCTTCTTTGAGAATCTTTCAGTCGCTGTATTTCAAGTAACATTTCTAAAACACCACCAGAGATTAATTTATAGATAATTGCTATAGGTAACTATAATGTAACAAGATGCAATCATCATCACTAGTTTGCGGTGAAAGCCTTGTTATTTCTATCTGGGTCGAAGGTAATGGTTATGGATTGTCTCATTCTTTCAAACAAAAAAGAGAGACTTTCAACCAAAAAGCCTGTTGTAATGGAGATAAATAAAAAGGACTGTTCTGGTTTATTTGTGACTATAAAGTAAACAACGATTTTAGATCAGGATCAATAACTACATTATCGCCATTTAAATGCTACCCTTCCATAAGCGACACACATTATGGAGTGATTAAATGAAGTAAACAGTTCCCTCTTATAAATGCTTCTCCTTAATAAATACTGCGAACAAATGCAGCTTTTATTAGAATAAGCCCATAAGAACAGATCAATCTAAGCTTAAAATACAACAAGACATGTCTTAAATCTTTGTTTTTCTTGTTTACAAATAGTAACCACTAACATCCTCTAACTGTAACTATGAACAAACACCTCCCTCTTTTAAAATGCCCCCCCCCCCCCCCCCCCCCCCCTCTTTCAAAAGCCACACCTAAAACCTTAATTGAGGAAGATATAATAAGAAAAAATATAAAAACAGACCTCGAATCATTTTTGATTTGTGATCTTCATTGACTTTAGCTTTGTTGACGATTGTTCTAGCTTCTTGTGCATATGTAAAAATGATTGTTAAGGAAGACATAACAGCTCAAAGTCTAGGATAGACATCAAAAACACCAGTGGCATATATGGATCTATTTGAGGTGGCACAGGTAGATCTGTTTGATATTGCTACATTTGCAAGTCTATATAAACTACATGACCATGCTTTACTGCCTTTGTTTCTTCCATCTTTTATCTTTTCTCTATTCTACCACTCACTATACTATTTAACAGCTCCTGATATTGACCTGTATACATATAGTTTTAATAATAACAAAATCTAAAAAGATCAACCTTAAGCACGATTTGAACAGAATGTTATATAATAGATTATTTTAGGAAATGATAGCATAATTTTTTTTATACCCTACACTAGGGCTATCAATGAGGTATGGTATAGTTATTTTATAGTTATTTTCGGTGAAACCTGTTTAACCTGTTTAACCTTAGTGCAGAACTCTAATTAAAACTTTGGCTTTGTACAACAATAGTAACCATTAATGGTATCATTTTGTATAACAGCAGGGTGACCACTCAAAATCAAACATGAAAAATTAGGAGATTTTAGGAGAATTTAGGAGATTTCTCAAGATGTAAATGTCCTAAAAGTTTTAGGAAATTTGAAAAAAAAAACATTTAGGAGATCTTCACCTGAACCTGAGTTATGCAATCTTGTTGTGTAAGTTATCTTTTAACAAAATATCAAAGTGAAAAAGCTTGATGTTGAACTACAAAACTGAAAGAAATGAGGAGGAACAAATTTGGTCTTTCCAATGCTCATAATACCATATCATATTGCAACATCTTAACAAAGTATAAAAAAATACCCAGTGGAGGAGTGTATTTTTATTGAAACAGCAGGCGATATTGCTCGCCATTCCTATAGAAAACCCTCCTCTGCATAGCCTTTTTGAAGATTTTGCCCACTGGGTAGTTGGCTTTACCAGTTTTCATTCAGAGAAAAGTTTACTTTCCACATGACTCAAAAAAAAATATGAGACATTTGGGAGAGGAGTTTTTAGGAGAAAGTTTCAAGAGTTACATAGGAGATTTAAGGAGATTTTAGGAGGGAAGACTGAAAACTAGGACTTTTTAGGAGTGATGGCCACTCTAACAATACATATAATAATAGTTGCACAACAGAAAAGGATATCTTAGCGTGCTCAATGTTTCAGGATAATGAATGCTAGCTGGGCTAATGGTTGCCAGCATAGTGGTTCTGCTGTTACCACCAAGACTTTCTTTCAGCAGCCTGTAAAATACATTTATTCAATTTAGCGAAATTTGAAGAACACAAACAGGTGTTTGAATAAACGAAATCCGAAAGACGATTGAAAGATAATTTTACCATGTCAGTACAGAATCACGGTATGGTATATAAGTTGATTTTTTCTTAAAATTCAGTTGATTATCAGCTAAAATCGAGATAACTTTTCCAAGTGTATGCAGAGACTTGTTGATGCATCCGCCTTCCTAAACATTGGCAATTATAAATCACTATTATTCCACTTTCTAATAGTTATAAGCAATCAGTGGTTAAATTTACTATTACCAAAGAAACTCGGAAACTTTACGAAAAGTTTTTGTTATTATAAGTAACTTCAAATCCGCGGAACAGCAGGCATCTTTTTGTGATAATATTTTGTTAAAGATCAGGCTGAAGCAAAAATTATTATAATAACAGCCAATGAAATAAAATGAATTCTCTGACCTGTATCTTTCATTACGTTAACCTTTGCCATTTTTATAAAACAATGTTTCGTTTTAGAAACAAGAAGGAAGGCACATTGACAATCATGGCTGGTCATTATCAATAGTCTTATCAATAGTACGTTCGACTTATTGCCATTTATCAAAATTCATTTGTTGCAATATATTCGCCGTGTATTATGGTTATTATAAAAAAAATTTATTTATTTATTCACTAAATTTACCCAGGAAAGCCTTGTTACTTCTGATAGACTGTTGCCAATGAGGATCATGTGTAGGAGGTCGTTTGTTTCCAGCCCATTTACGCAAACTATGTTTGTTTTTAGAAAACATTTTAGGAGTATTTGTTGTTGCTTTATTTACTTAATTACGAAACATTAGTGTAGACAACTTTTATATTTCTTACCATAAATTCATACTCAAAAATCAGATCTCTTATTTTTTTGTCAAAAAATAAAAACACTTGATGACCATTTAAGATAATACAATGCTTAGATATAGTTCAACTATGGTCATTAGAATATCCCCTGGTCTGCAAAGGATTTGATGACATGGCAGTAAAAAACTACCGTAGATTGGTTAGAATTTTTTCATGTGTTCAAAAAGTGAGGAAAAAAAAGCTCAGATCGAACAAAAAAAATAACAATTAGTTGTTACAATAGACTTCTAGACTAAGGAATTTCCTAAGGACTATGGTTTAACTGACAAATTTCTCCTCACTTAAGTTTATGGTGCAAACCTTATAAAGTTCATCTGGGTTAATGAGGCTACAGTCAGGTCATGACTCTTTCTTTTAAACATTTTTAAAAAGAGGTGTTCACAGTAAATTTATAGTGAGGAGAAAGACTGGATAACAGAATGGAATAAACAAATAAATATAATTAAAAATGAACATCATGCTGCTCTTACCTTCAATCTGGTGTTTGCAATTGTATTATCTTTGCCATAGTTATATTCCAGGACTTTACTCGCTCGTTCACTACCAGCTAAATCAATCAAGTTTATTTGACTGGTCTTCTGCATTTGAGTATCAGTTCCTTCAAAACTTTCAGTCTAAAAGTTGAAATAAAAAACAAAACATTGACCACACAAGCTAAAAAATACAGTGAAGAATACAGTAAAACCTCAATATACATTATGAAGCTAATCACATTTTCTCATTTATAACTTGCCCGATAATGAGAGAAGATTCTCTCGAAACATAGCCCAAGGTAAATCATCAGGTTCATGACATGATAAGCTCTTCACTTATTATGAACAATACTGGTCTGACAAACAAAATCTTCCTACGTTTTCTTTCTCGATTTAACTCTCAATTATAACGAACCGATTTCCACCTCCCTTCAGCATTTGTTACATTGAGATTCCAGTGCAGTGATTATAATGACGAGAAAAGTTATTATTTTAACGGAACAATTTCTACCTTGACTTGAGTGAGAATAATGGTAAACACTGAATGTGATCTACTACTCTTGTCGTTCATTCCTGTAGCTGCAGTCGCACGATTTTTATTTCCGACTTCTAGCCAGTCCTAAAGGAAAAAAAACGGGGGAAAACTTTATCATTATATAATAGCTTAAATCAAGGCACACAAAAAATAAGGTGCACACAAAAAATACAGAATGAAGTTTCTTATCAATCATGTACTTTGAAAAGTGATTGAAAATATGCTTGCTTCTTTATTGCCTCAAACCTCATCAGTGCTGTATCCAGAGTTTATTTGGGGAGACTGTTGAGTCTGAAGTCTTGGGGTTAAACGTAGCAAGCCTCCTTATGATAGATGTGTAAGGAACTGGGATTTTCCAGCTATATTTAAGCAATCATCAATATAATTAAACTAGTATCCCGGGTAAAAACATTTTATAGATTCATTTTCCTCTTAATTAATTAAATTAATCAAAGAATTGCAAAGAATAAGTATCACTTAGTTGTAGAGCTTGAAAAGCTGATCAAGAAAACGCATGGGATTGCATGTTGACGTTGAACCGTTACAGAAATATCGTCGATCAAAGATTCTAATGACGTCACAACCGTCCCAAAAAAGCTTTAGACCCAAATTTTTTTGTCACCCCATTGCCAATATCGCGGACCTCAACTAAAGTGAGTTCTCGAGATATTTGTCCTTAAATATCGCGTTCTATTTAGGGTGCAATGCAATGTGCCCACTGACGTCGCGCTACTCCTATAATACTAATCGCCATTAAAGTCACAACTTAGTTACGCACGACCTAAAATGTCACTATATAACATTTTCCATACGAACATTTCATTCCCAATCCTTTTATTCTTCACACTGACCAAACTAAAAAGTGGATGCACACTCGCTATTAGTATGTTGGAATGGTAAACCCCGTCTCATATCATATTAGCTTCACGCCAGTTCACTTGATTCAACAAGACATGAACAAACACAACTCTAAATTATGTAAACATATCTGATGGAGTGAAAATTGAAACAAAACATGATAATCCAATAAGGACATTGGAGAGTAATGAATTAAATATGATATTATTCAACTTATTTATTCATTTATTTACTTTTAAACTGTGGTAATTTTGGGCACCCAAACCGGTATACCGGTTTTAAAGTAGCTCTGGATACGGTGCTGCTCATATCACATAAACACACCAAACACAATGTGTATGTTCAGGAAATGCCCCGAGATTTTCATTTTATCAAGCCCTGACTTTTGATGTAATGCTGCTATCAGTACTTACAATTATATCTGCGTGTGTTGCAACAATGTGTCTGTAAAATGAAATGAAGAAAGAGATAATAGCAAAAAAATCATTTAACCCCAAAGTTTTTGTATACATTATCAAAAAGAAGTCAAAATTATTCTTACAAGTCAAAGTATAGTTAATGCGGGTGGAATAAAGAAAAACTGAGAAAGGGGAATTGAGGTCAGAATTTAAGATCTTTTATTTCTTGCGCCAATGATGTCACATTTGTTTCACAATGTCTTTTACAAAAACGCTTATAATTCAGAAACTAACAATGCAAATTATAACCTCTTACCATAGAAGCGAATTTTAGAAAAGAGTTTTTCAAACTTCAGTTCCCCTTTAAAAAGCAAAATATGAAAACAAAATTCAAAAGTCATTTACTTGGATAGACCTTGAACGTACGGCCCAAAATCGGGATGTTCACGCACACAAAGTCTTTGTTTAGTTCCATCATTATACGACAGCAAATCAAATATCTTTTCATTATATATTTCATAAAAACTTATTTCCACAGAATAACGAACCTAAAAGGGAAAAAAAATGATAAATATCGTAGAAAGAACGAAACAATGTTATGATAAAAGCTTGCTTGTTACAAGGCCAATTTTTGGAATTTCTAAAGAGTTATCATTTCTTACATCATCTTCTTCCTCGAAGAATGATGTCTTTATGAAGAGATCTTTCGAAAACCTTGGAATAATTCCAGCATCCTCGTCATCATAGCCCATTATACTGAATAAAAATAACGAATTCTAATCAAAACATTTTTACAGAAAACTGATACAACTCCTTGTTGGTAAGGTGTATATATTAATTTTGCAATAAAATGAAATAAGCAATGTGGTTCATTAATTTAGAATAGTGCGTTCAAAACATAAATGTGCCAAAAAATGACAGAAATTATGTCTGTTGCATGGTAAAATACACTGACATATACATTTCACTTCATTCCCTGCTGCTGTGAAGTATAAATAGAAAAATTCAGAACATTATCTGACATTTTTTCAGGTAACAATTAAGAGAGAAAGTCATTGTTAAAGGGAAATTCAAGTGGGCAAAATCTTCAAACGCCTATGATGAGGAGTGTTTTCTATAGGAATGGCACCCCAAACAATACCGCCTGCTGTTTCAATAAAAAAGCACTCCTCCAGAGACTTTTTGAAGATTTTGCCCACTAGGATAAAGCCTACTCAAAAGCCACACTATTATTATTTCCTGTCTTTTCCTTTCGATATAAACTGCAAAACAATTTTACTGTTGAAAATTCAAACAGGACAACGAAAGAAAACTTACGTGTAAGACTTTCCTGAACCAGTCTAAATAGAATTTAAGTTATTATCATCACTGAAATGTAGAGACTTTTTTAAATGAAGAGTTAATTAATTGGATGTAATGTGGCTGGTCAATGTTTTCTCGAAGGACCAGCTCCATAAAAAATTGTAAACAATGAAGTAAACATTGAAGAAGACTCCATTTAATGAGGCTATAAATTATTTTATAAATAAAAAGAAAAAAATATTGATGGAACAAGTGACTGTTTTGCACCATTCAGAGTGACATCAGTCAATTTATTCCGAAATAGACCAACAAAACAGTTACTGAGTTATAAGAATTAAAGGCCATAGAAAATGTCTGTGAATGAAAAGATTGTCTGTATGTTTACCTGTCCGTAAGCAAATAAGCAAGTGTTGTACCCTTCAAACGACCAATCAATTAAAGGTTTTGCAATGCAGTTATAGACATCTTCTTGTGACACAAATGGAGCAATGTGATTCTCAGAGTCAGAGGACCAAAAAGAAAAATCGTATGCAAATTCGTGATCAGCGCCATTTGGGTTTTTTAAAGTTGTAACATTTCCATTCATATAAACAACGTTTTCATATTCTGATGAAAGTTCCCTAAAGATAAACATCAAAACATTAGATAATAATAACACAACTGGCTTTTAAATTGACCAAACCAATATATATTTCCTGATCAGATTGTTACAGAAGTTCATTTTACAGCAAGTGAATTAATCTTATAAAGATAAGCTTCAGATCTTTTGAGCAATGTAGTACAAAAAAGTCAAGCAAAGGATTACATGATAACTCCACTTTGATTTCATAAACATAGATAGTAGTCAGAAAACTTCTTTGTCAATTTTTAGTATAAATTTTTAAATATCATGTACTACAACTATTATTTATGCTTGGCTACTAATTGACACAGGACATTTCTTTATTTAATAAGTAAAGAAAAACAGTACCTGGCGCTGAAAGGGCGAACACGCACGGCCACAGTAATAGAGGAGTTGTCGTAATTTGCAACAGGTAATGCAGAGATAGCTTCTACAGAGGCTTCAGGAGCATCTGTAACAATTATATTTGATTGTCTCGAATTGACCCTTTTAGGAGTGGCAGTGACACCATCAGATTTAGCATCAGATGTTTCTGATGACTTCAGCTTCTTAACCGGTGTTCTGTGAATTTTCTTTTCTGTCAATCTTGGAGAAGGTGCTGCTGCACCTTGTCTAGAGAGAGTTTTGGATTGACTTCTTTTCTGTGCGGAGTTGCTTGTCCTCTCCTTGAGAACATTTTCTTTATCTTTTGGGAATAGACTTCTACTGGATGGAGTTTTATTTTTCTCTTGTGTTGTTCGGCTTTTGACAACTGGACTCTCAACCAGTCCTTTAGGCACTGTTGGAAGTGTTCTTTTCTTTATTGTTTTGCTTGAGGACATTACAATCCAGCTGTAAAGAAATAATCAATGTATGTACACACGTTGAACACACCTCTGTCTCTTTGTTTTTTGTCCAATATGAATGCGTTGATAAAATATAAAGTTTGTACATTTATGCAAAACTCAGTTAAGTTTGTAAAAGCAACTGTGCACACGTCATACAATGAATCTCATTTTCACATTGGTACATCAATTTAAATCATCTGCACAAATGGTATATCTGAACGAACTTTTTTATTGCAATCAATTATGGATCATTATTGAAAATAAAGAGTAGAAAAACAATGGTAAAAAAGGATTTATTCACTTGACCATTATTTAATCAAACTTTTGAATCAAAGTTATTGAAGCAATTTTAATGTTTGACATTATCATGTGCTATTGTAACAAATAAACTGTTTAATGCACTGATGGGAATAAAAATGATCTATTTAAACAGATATTATCATGATATAATCCATTATAATCTTGATAATGAAGACTGTTTTGAATCCATCTTTCAGCATGGAAATACACACATGAACCGACATATATATACCTTATTCATTCTAATTTTCATGCATATTAATATTTATACAAAAATACGAAATTTAATAATATGTTTGAAGATCAAATATTTCAATTTGTTTTTCGGAAATGAAAATAGATAGACATCATTATCAAACAAAAGGATGTTGGAGTTTATTGGAGGTTTGAGTAATTTCTGAAGACAGTATTATGTAAGGTTCAAGGGACACAAGAAAATAGTCCGCTATTATATAATATAAGTTCGAATTATATAGTTACCGTAATGCATCGAATAAACGCCCGGGGCGTTTATTAAATTTTTGAAAAATTTGAGGGGGCGTTTATTCGAGGGGGGCGTTTATTCGAGGGAGGCGTTTATTAAATTTGTTGTCACTGGTAAAAGATACAGAGAAGTTGGTTTAGTCGTTCCTGCGAAACTCAGGTTCGAAACTCAACAAAAGTCCTGTACGGAAGTGTTTTTAGGAGGGGCGTTCATTCGAGGGGAGGCGTTTAATAGAAGGGGGCATTTATTAAATAATTTCAGTTTTTAGGGGGCGTTTATTCGAGGGGGGCGTTTAAAAGAAGCGGGGCGTTTATTCGATGCATTACGGTATACCAATTTGAGTTATATCAGAAATCAACTGGATTTTAAAATAAGTAACAAAACAGTGAGATTGCAATAAATTCCATAAACTATATTTTAAGTTAAAATAGTTTGCATTCTGTATCTTTGTAAACAACTTGCACATTTGATTCTTAAGGGGTGTTTACATGGTAAAACTCATGTCGGTATGAATCTCATACCTGTCTGTGAGAGTCTTACCATGTAAACACAACCTTTGGTTAAATTGATTTTGAAACATGCAAAAATTTGTCTTTGTGTATTTTTGATTTTATATTGATTTCGAAACAGTTATGATAACATGACAGGCATTCAATTCTATCCTTATGGTTTCTTTGGGGTCGTCTTCTTAAATTAGCAGCCCTGCAAAGAACCAAATTGAGATCATAATTGGCACTGTCACTGATGAAGGTAGTGACTTTAACTTGGAACTTCTTGTAACATTGACCTTCTATGTTTTCTTCTAACTTCCCAAACTTAGGACAGTGCTTTGCATTTCAAACACCTTGTGTATACGCAATTTGGAAGAAACAGTGGGTTTTTCGGAATTAATTTTCGGAACTAGGTTACTTTTGCAAAATTCACAGAACTTATTTTCGGGGTTGACATATAATCAGAAGTGAATAGGAGATTAATAATGAAATGATTCACGCAAAATCATGACTGAGGATTATCAATAAATTCTGCGAAGATGAAGTAAAAGGACAAATGCCTGAACCTTTCGCACCCTGTGAGATGAGCATTTTTTGCAGTGTTCGTCAGCTTTTAAAATTTATGTGTCATTACAGCTACAGCTAGTTTATTTAGGGATCTGTTTCCTTATAAATAACATAAGGTCCAAATATTATAGGAAATTTCAAGTGATAATGATATGGACAGGGTGGGATGGAAAGTGTAAGTAGGTTACCAAAACAGGGGAATTTTTTTCTTCGAAAGTTTCTCCAATTAAAGTAAAAATATAACTGCAGTTTTATTATTTCTTGTATGCTGTGTCTGCATGGCCAGTAGTTTCTATTATCTTCTTGCAACAAAAAAAACCAGCTGCTTAATCTTCCCTCTTAATATTTTTCTTTTAAGGAGAAGGACAACATGTTTGAATGGTACGTATGCTAATGTTGCCATGCACAGAAAACTGCAGGTCATCTAGACATTTTTGACAGTGCATGTACGGACAAATAGAACCTGTCATGCTTGCAGAAGACACACACAAGAGCCGCAAAAGTTAACTTCACTAAAAAATAATCTCAATCAGGGCTTATTCTAAGAAAAATAGGTATGTGTTCGATAATACAAAGAAATCACATCCAAGGGCCATTACCTAACCATACCTTACCTTACATTACCTTACTGTAGGGACATAAAATTTTGTGGGCAGAAATAAATGTGACAGAAAATTTTGTGATGGAAGTTTATTTTTGCAATTTACACTATTTTCGGGGTTTAGTGACATTTATTTTTGTGAAACAAGCTAAATCAAAAATTTGTTAGTGCTTTGTATTTTCACAGGCAATAAAGTAAAAATGTGAGACAGAGACAGAAAACAGACAATTTCCATGATTTGTTAATAATGAGAAATAATAACATGACATGCAATGATGAATCACACAGCTGTTTTTTTCCCCAGGCCTGATTATGCAATATTTTCACAATTGTGAAAAGTGATTTGTACAAATCACTTTATTTTGGTTAATTGGAACCCTGTATATACAGTATTAAAATTTTAAATTTTGCAAAATATGTTTTTGCGATTTGCAGTTTTCTTTAATTTTGTGACATTAAATTTTGCGATGGAGCAAAAAAGTGCATTATTGTGACTTGCAATTTTCAGGCAAAATCGCAAAAATATATTTCGCATCTATTTCTGCCTTCAAAAAGTTATGTCCTTACTTAAGGTATTCTGATAAAAAATGGCATTGTGTTTTGCAGTTTTAAATTAAAATAAATATAGCTTACGGTAAGATATAGCTACCTCCTTAATCCTTGTGGGGTTTTTCAGCAAATCATTTAACGTGTTTCTCTCTTTTAGTGTGGGCTGCGGCTGTGTGTAACATTTATAATTCTTCTAGCAATATTCAATAAATAATCACAATTTACTTTGTTTTAAAACCAAACAAATGTCATGATAAAGTTTTTTATGTAACAGATTTCTCGAAGACGAAATTTTTCAAAACAAAATAATCAACAACGGCTGTGGGAATAAATTGAAAATTGAAAATTAGCGCCAGAGAAGTAACCATCTTACATCAGCCTCAAATTCAATTTAGAATCAAAACAAACCACCTTATTGGCCTTTATTACGCCGGACGCCCTTCACTTTCGCCCTTTGGTCAAAAATAGGGCGCCGGCCTAAAAGGACAGAGTGAAAGAATATCTAAAATAATTCACCGAAAATTTAAATTTTGGCGAATTATAAAAACTTCACAAAAGTTCCTTATAATCTTGTTTCCTCCTCTATATATTCCGCTTAATAACAACGTCCTCCTCCTCCCCCAGTCATTAAATCTAATTTTAATCGTTATCGTCGTGCATATTTCTTCTCTCTCTTATTTATAATATTATAGGTCTTACTTTCTCTGACCTTGTAACGAACAAATGAGCGCATAACGTAAATATTCGGGCCCCCTCCTTACAATAAGTCCCCACCCTAAAAATTATTTTTGACAAATAAATATGCCACACCAGCACCACACTTCTTCGAATAAGTAAGCCCCCGATTTCGGAGATCCTGTAGCCCATTATAGATTCTATCGGTTACGATTACGGCAATTTTCGAAATTCGCCGTTCGCGAAAGTTAAAAATCTCGCGTTTTTTCTCCTACCATAACTTTCTGCCCCTAAAACAGTTACGATATACAGTCAACTCTCGCTATCCCTAAAGGGACCGAGTAAAAGGTTCGAGATAGCGAGAGTTGGAGCGGGGGTGTTCGAGGTTAGCGAGAGGTTTCCTAAGACAACGAAAAAATGTTCGAGATGACCTGTATTTGTGACTGGTTTTCTGAATCTGACCTTAGCTGTTTGTATAAAACGGACCAGGGCAGTAAATAGGGACCTTACAGAAATCGAAACGTTGAGAAGACGACACTGCTTGCTTAAAATATTTAACGTCGTCGTGTTCAACACTCGAAAGAGTTACGAAAAAAAACACCACGGCGTAACTAATAAAAATGGCGCGAATTTTGTAAACAAACAAGTCAAAAAGTGAAAGTATGCGGAACTTCAGGAAAGCTCGAGAATCTTTGCTGTTATTCAAAAAGTTTATAAACGTTTATTAACGTTTACTCTAAGATTTGAATACGTCAAAGAACCCTGATTACGATATTATACGTGCTGTAACAAGTTTGACTTGAACAAAATTATTCTTTGGAGGCACTTGGTGTGGTTTTAAGTAGATTAGCCTACTAACCTTTTAGGTACTTTGATATGATTCGACGATTTGGATGAGCTGTACCACACAACAAACCATCGATTTTATAGATAGCAACTGGGATATTTACTTAGCAACATGAACCAACCCTGGCTATTGCCAGCAAATTTGATGTCATTTGCAAATGCAAGACATATGAGGGGTGCTACACTTGACGGGTGGGGATTTATAGACGGAACTGCGAGACCTTGTCGACAAGTTGAAAAAAGAATGTCATAATGGACACAAGACTGTTAGTACTCCAAACGTCCTTATGCTAATTTGAATCGGGAACAAAAAGATTTTAATAGAGTGGTGCAGCAAGGGTGTCAATTGAGCGGGTGTTTGGTGGAATTATCAATACTTTCACAGACTTCAAGAAAAATATCAAAGTTGGACTGCTAGTGTAGGCAAAATGTACAAAGTCAGTGCTCTTATAACAAACACCGTATTTTATCGAATAGAAGCCGCGTGTCTATTCTACTCGAGGGCGGCTTTTATTCACTATACATTGCATTCGAATTTATGAAATTGCTTGGAACTGTATAAGTGTTTTCAAGTGTTAATTAGTTCCTCTTATTGTCAGTGTTAGTGTTGTCACAATGGCAGAAACTAACAAAAGAAAGTGTTATATGAGTTTCATTTCAAAGAAGCTGCGGTAAAGGATGCAGAGAAGAACACCAATCGTGAAGCAGCTAGAAAGTGCGGCTTCTATTTGAGGGCGGCTTTTATTAACCGTTTTTCTTCAAAAATTGCGGCTTTTATTCGAGGAAAGAAAATATGGTACAAACGGGTGTTCGTATCGAAATCAATTCTCACAGTTCTAACAACATCGATCCTCCTTTATTGGAACAGTATTTGCACGAAACTATTATACATACCAACATATCGTGTTTGAGAAAAAACAACTGCAGTTTATTTATACTCTGAGTTTCATGGCGCCACCGCATGGACGACATTCATCAGTAAATTCAGAGTTCCAGTTACGAAAAGAGGAGTTGAAAATAACCAAGGCCAGGGAGGAAGCCCTAATATCTCAATCTAATGTAATGATGAACATACCAAAATATATAACATATTCAACATAATATAAACATTTCACAGTTTTGTATCTGGTCTAAAATAGAGTTATGAAAGTTTATCTGCTAACTTTGCAAGTATGTTCGCCATTGCATTAGATTGCTCAGTTGAAGAAAATTTGCAAAAAGCGTCGTCGTCCTCATCTGCTTCGCGTTTTCGTAAGGTCCCTAATGATAAATCTGAGAAACGTAGTAATAAAGCGCATTATGTATTGTGGACAACCGGACAGCTCACTGTACGACTTCAAATAACAGTGATTTCTTCTTTTTTCCTCCATATCGCCCCTCCCAGGTTCACATTGCCAATAGTTGAAAAATGATTCTAGTTATCAACCTCCATGAATTTCCGTTTAAACTCTGTATTATGACGGAAAATGTTGTCTACGCCCCATCTATCATCTAATGATCACATTTCAATTTCTCTCCGCGATTCTATTTATTTAGGGTGTTGGAAATAAGGTGTTTGTTTTTTTGGGGTTTTTTTTTTCAACCAGTCATGTATATTGAAAAAAATTCTATCAACTGACAATATTGTTCATTTAACCATAAATCCCATTTTCAAATTGTCCCTTTCCTCATAAAAGAATTCCGAAGTTCCGGTATAGAAAGCTTCACCTTCCACTTGGACCCTGACTGCTTCGTATTTACCACACGTATCCTCGGCAACAACCTGAAGAAAGTGAAATTGAAACAGCTCTAATATCAACTTGTGATTTACCTTCAATTACAGATTAAATGCCCTTTTCCCCTTATTTTCATAAATAAGCTTTTATTTGCCCGAGTGTCTATTCAGTTATTTACGGTATGCAAACAAAGTACATGAAATTCACCGGGTCTTGATACTAAACTGACGAAGGAGCTCACGTGATCTTACGACTTATTGTGAAGTAATACCAGGTGTTTTCCTCAAAAACCTTCCTTTTAAGGTATTTTTCCAGGTATTTCCAGGCGGAGTATTTATCAGAAAATATTTTAAACAAAATTGCATGGACTTTCCCTCCGAGTACCTTCGATGAAATAAATATGAGACATTCAATTAATTTTACAGTTCAGGATAGTAGATATAGTGAAACCTCTCTATATAGCACACACTTTTACCCGAAGCGGATACCTTTTCTCCTTCGAGTCCAAACATCTACAGTATAACCCCGTTAAGTCCGACTCTCAGGGGACCAAAATAATCGGTCTGACTTATCGGGAGTCCGACCTATCCGAACTTCGTCTTAAGTCAGACTCTACTTATTTAGTCCGAAGGGGGTCAAGGTTTTAGTCCGACTTAAAGAAAAGTCTGACTTAAACCGTGTCCGACTTAACGGGGTTATACTGTACTTAAGATTATTGTTAAGGAAAAAATAGAAGAAGCTCAAAATTTCTGGATTTTGAACATTCTATAAATTTTCACCTGCAATAAATTTCTTAACCTGGAAAAAGTCTGTATTAGTGGAAAAAAGTCGATAAAGAAGTAAATAACAACAATTTTGCAGAGAGCACATCGAACGTTCATGCATAATAATTAAAAACTTTTTTTCTCAGAACAAAATTATGTCAAAACTTCATCAATAAAGAGTTCCTGTCACACAACTAACCATGGAAACGAAAAATGAGACATACCCACGTGATAATCCAGCATAGCTTAACAATCACGCGTCAGCGTTTGTAAAATAATTATTTCGTTCAAAAAATATAATGCAATAAAGCACAATGGTTGAAGAAATTTATGCGCGTAAAGAAAAAATGAATATATCTTTCGAACGACGGAATTATTTAAAAACAGTGACACGCGATTTTAGTTTGAAGTACAGACTTCTGAAAGAAGTAATTTTCAAAGTAAGAACATTAGGGGTTGCGTGACAGGTACTCGTTGAATAAAAATGATAGCCTTATAAATTTGAGCTTAATTTTCCAAAAAAACGTTTACTTTTAGATGAAAATATTTATTCCATTATTTAGAGTAAGAAAAAAGCTTTCCAAAAATATATATTTTTATATATTTATTTCAAAGTATTAATGAAATATTGAGTGATAAAGAAAATCAGTTTTTCCTTTACAGTAATCTTAACAGACATCTTAAAGGAGACACATTTCTTAGTTCCGTTCAAAAACGAACTATCAATAAACGGTAAGACGAATTCGAGATCAAGATATTTACCTCCGCTTTGAAAACAGAACCAACTTTAGCATTTCGGAATTTTCGGGATTGGTTCAAACGGATTTGTTTTTTCGCGTAGTGCACGGCCATTCTTGCAGTCGTTCCTGATCCACACGGCGAACGATCAACCTAGCATCGTAAAATTATGTAAACATTCACTTTTTCTTATTTAATTAACTTCAAAAGAACGAGCTAGAGGCCACACATTTTTGAGAATATTGTGTTTTTGAAGATAAACTTAAAGATAGTCGTTGAAATTTCTCAAATTAGCAATTCTAATGCATATAGTGAGTTCTCCAACTTTCTTGGCATCTCTTCTTTCACACCTATAATACCATAGTGTTATGTTACCTTATGAACCACCCTCATCTGGACATTTTCGGGTGGATTTAATTTTTGAATTAGACGAACATTTCGCGAAAATTAGTCCATGAAATAATTTGCTATCTTTAAGGTATCAAAAGGATGGTTGACTGTTTTAAATTTACAATATTTTCCAAGGTTCAAATACATCAGGGAGTCAAGATTGTGCTTCTAATAAGAACAGATAACAATGCAAGACAAACCATCCGGTTGAACTTAAAGGGGCTACGACACGAACATCAAAACAAATTTGAAGCGAGAGATGTGATAATAATATGGCTGACGGTAAAAAAAAAGAAGTAAACAAACACCACATACACGCGATGTCGTAGCCCCTTTAACAATGAAGATTTAGTCTAGTTATTACTGTCTCGGAAGTGTTTGCTTGACACGGGAGAGGTTCAAAGTTGACTTACAAAGAGAAACAAGGAAATTGAGTTTATTGATGAGAGATTTTCATTACATCAAGTAATATTACTTGCAACCTCCTTAAATGCTCTTTGATTTTCATTCAATCAGATACGAACCTGTTTATCAGCAAATATGCACAAGTTATCAGTGGGTTCATCCGAATACATATCCTTTCCATCGGTCAGTATCACACCGTAAAGGAATGACAAGTCCGCCTGCTCTGGATGCTCACAAAGGGACAACAGTTTCACTGATTCAAATACTTCTGATGCAAAAGCAATCAGTTTTTGAAAGGAGGAATTACGCACATCGAGGTTTACTTGATTAACATCAATCAGAACATAAAATGCACCACCATATCCAAGATCAAAAGTAACGGTCCCATACGATGTTGTGTCAACTGTCTCGTCGACTTTTACGGCAAACGCCGGAACACTGGTAAACTTAACCGCACCTTGACGGAAAACAAGAGCTCTTTGCTGTTATGTAACTACCGTAAATCCTCTAATAAACGCCCCCTGAAATCTCGGAGAATTAAATAAATGCCCTGGGCATTTATTAGAGGCTTTGCGGTAGACTGCGAAATGTTGATCAGGGAATACACTTGTTCATTTTATTATGTATTGTCTACCTGATTTTCCATCTTGAATTTTTACTGAAGCTTCCACCAAACCACATGGACATTGTATTTTTGTAACGACCTCTGATAATCCTTCCACAATAGGCTGTTTCTGAAGCTTGTTGTCAACAATGTATCGTCCTAATGCAATAACAGCATGCCCGCACATTGTACTATATCCTTCGTTATGCATGAAAATTACTCCTATATCTGCTTCCTCGTGGTCGGGTTGGACAAGCAACGCACCATATTGGTCATAATGACCTCTCGGTTCGTGAATAACAAAGGTTCTTAAATAATCCAAATTTTCTTTGGTGAATCGTAGTTTCTCTAATAGCGTTTTCCCCTTCACTTCTGGGTAGCCCGATTTGATTATTCGCAGTGGCTCTCCACCAGTATGCATTTCTGTGGTGCTAATCATTAACTCTCCCATCATTTTTCCTAATGTAACTAGGGGCATTGCAAACACAAAAAATAAAACATAAAAAACCCTGAACATCAAATTGTAGGAAATTATCAAAATATAAGCTGGTTAACTTATCAATGCAACATCACATCTTTTTATGAGGGGGGTATTTCAATATGTATATAAACATAGATTTAAAGAAACATTGCATGGTCATACAGAGATATATACTTGCTTAATAAAAGTTACCATCTGTTTTAGCGTGAGCTTAGCCAGCGACAACAACGACCTCTCCAATGTTTTAAATGCAGTCACCATCTGCAGAAAAAGGTTCAAAAAGAAACTATTCAATATTTTTGTGTTCAGAACATGGCCAGTACAACAAGTTTGTGCGTGTGGAAAAGAGAAAACACAGTACAGGTATGTAACATTGCAAGAAGATGAACTATTTTCACATCCAGTTTTTCAGTAAAAAATAAAATAAACAACGGCTTGTTAATCTTCCAAGTGAACAAGCACCACAAACTGATACAAAAACAATGTCTACTACTGTATCTATTTTTTGTTTCTACACAATGATGGCAACAAGTTCCTGTCTTGTAAACAGTACAACAACAGCGTCAACACAAGTTTAATACTAATGTTTTGAAGTTAACGCTTGTGTTTACAATTATACAATGAATGTACAGCGAGCAAAGTGACAATAACAATAGACAATACAATGCAGTAGAGTCATATTAAAGAACATCAGAATGCGGATTGGCATCTACAAAATAGAGAGCAAAAAACAAAACAAAGTTTATTTCAGTGAAGAGTAGCGTGTATTTTACCTGTTACCATACCATGCATGTATACCGTGTCATGTATACCGTGCATAAAACATGGTATGACATCAAGTTCTTTTTGTTATCCAACAGTAAATTAAACCAATTATAAGAACACAGCCGAATGCGTTGAGACTGAGTTGAATATTTGGGGGTTTTTTGTCGATTTATTTCACTGTCGGATAACAAGTTCTCAGAAGCAGTAGTAGTAGTGCAAGATTGTGTGACATGACCTACCTACTGTTGGGGAGGTTGCTGTCCAAATGACTTGTAGTATTCAGCTAGTTTAGCTTGATAGTCTGCCATGGCCTGGTTTTGTGCAGCAGCTGTATGTAAAAATAAAACAAGTAGAATGGTATAAATTTTGGGAACAAAAAAGTTAAAAAAGAAAGAAAAGTAGAGATGCATCAGATTGACCTCACAGATCATAATGATAACGAGAAACAAAGAAGTTTTAAAACTTTATAGAGAGATTTTGTTGACTTAAAACCCTACCTACCATACTTTAAGATCAAAATTTGGAGATCTGAGAGTTTTCCGTCTGAAAAATTTCGTTTTTAATGTAGGGTTGGTCAAGTTAGCACAACACTTACTTGTCGATGTAGCAGGGGTCTGCCCATTGCCACTTTCAGTAGTGCCAACAGCTGCACCTTGTGCTTGTCCTTGTTGCAAAGCAAACTGTTGATAGTACTGCTGTTGCTGCTGGTAATATAACGCCCACGCAGCACTGTAATCTTGTTGTTGTTGAGCTCCACCAGCAGCAGATGCATTCGTTACTGAGCTCTGTTGCGCATCGGTACTTGTTGGTGTCTGTGTTGGGGCTGCTTGGCTGCCAGCTTGTGATTGCGATGGATCGGTTGGGTAACCCTGTGAACACACAAACAAAAGTAAAGTAACTAGGTACAGATATCTATATACAAACTAGATTCCCCAGTGGGCAAAACCTTCAAAAGTCTCTGAGAAGGAGTGTTTTTTTTATTGAAACAGCAGGCGAGATTGCTTGCCATTCCTATTGAAAAAACTCCTCATCATAGACTTTTTGAAGATTTTGCCCACTGGGTTCAACTACGATCAATATCGCTCATCCTACTTGTTGCTGATTCCACTGATTTTCCCATGTGGATTGTTGTTGTTGTTGCCATTGTGCTTGTGGATCCCATTGCTGTTGACCTTGTTGGTTCCATGGTGCTGCTTGATTCCATCCACCAACTTGTTGATTCCAACTTTGTTGCTGGGCCCATTGTTCTTGTTGTGGAGGACCCCAACCAGCTGGTGCTGCACCACCACCCCAGTGTTGGCCTGCTTGTCCCCATTGTTGATTTTGTGGAGGTCCACTCCAATCACTCTGAGTTTGACTAAAGAAGTACAAAACCGAAGTTAAAAAAGTTGAAATTTCGATTTTCAATGGCTTTCATGTAAAAGAGGAATATAAAAGTTACCCTTGCTCATCTGATGGCTTAGCAACTATCGACTGAAAATAAAAAACAAAGCCTCAACTAATCATAAAACCCAGATCATTTTAATCAAATCAATAAAAAAAACAGATATATGCAGTATCCATGTCAGTTATACTTTTGCAGACAAACATTAAAATGGAATTTTTAACAGAACCACCCTACCTGGTCACCAACTTTCTCTCGAACAATTTCCAGGCACTTTTCAATCATTTCATCACTACCTATTAAAAAAATATTTAAAAAATGCATACAAGTAGGAAGGGAATTCAGTTTGGGTTCGCATACATTAACGTGTATACAGAAAAGCAAGTTGAAATGAAAGTCTTGATTACCTCTAACATGAAAAGATCTGAACGGTGTGTTGTCTGGTATTTCCCGATTAATATCTATATTGACTTTGGTTTCACTATGAATGAATTTTAAAGTTTCCCCTCCTGTAAAAGAAAGATCGTTTTATTTAATTACAAAATTAATATTATTAAAACCTAGGCATAAAATAATAAATAAAATGCTTTAGACATACCTTTACCAATTACAAGGCCACATCTATTTGCTGGAACATGTATAACCATGTGTTTGTGTCCAGGGGGTAAAGTGTTTTGACCACCCATATGAGCTGGACCTCTGGGGCCAGAGTTCCATCCACCACGTGGACCTTGATTGCCCGAGTTACCCCATCCTCCAGGTCCTCTAGGACCATTGAACTGTCCACCTGGTCCGCCCTGAGGATGACCCCATGACCCACGCGGTCCTCGTGGTCCACTCCACTGAAATAAACAATTAAGTCATAATATAGTTTGGTGCAAGAACTTGATGCATTCTTTACTGTTGTAAAAAGTCTCTTTTTGCTAAATTGCCTTATCTAAATTAACAGAAAAATCTTACGTTGCCCCCTCTTCTGTCTGCATGCGATTGTAGAATTTCTAGAAGCCTTTGTTTTGCCATTGCAACTTGGTGTGGTTTACCAGTAATTGAGGCAACTTTAAATTCCCCTTCCATATCATTTTTAAACTGAACTCTACACCCAGTAGACTGTTGCAATTGGTTTATACTCTGACCCTTGGCTCCAATCACAAATCCAACTGCTTCTCTTGGCACTTCAACCTAACAATGATACAAAACTTTGAATGATAAAAACATTCTGGAGTTCAAAATTACACTGACCCGACAGTAAAGATACTTTAGAAATCTCATTGGATCTCCTTATTTTTACCTCTGCATAACCAGCATTGCCTTCATGATGTTCTTTCTTCTCTGGATTCATGGCCTATGTAAACAACAAATATAAATCTGAAAATGTCCACTGCTGCAGGAATGAAACTGCTATGCAAGCGAAATTCTAACAAGATTTTATACGTAAGACATTTGAAATTTCAAGGCATGAAATATTAGCCTAACTCCACCAAGCTTTGATACATCTTCACTAAAAATTTACCTAGCCTGGACAAATTATAGGAGAGCTATTTTTTATTTGCAACCAAACAGTTTTTGTTTGTTGTCAATCACTTTGAGATGTTCAGAACTCACTTCTAGCTCCTTTGATACAAGTAGATCTTCGATTAACTGTTGCCCATACTAGATATTAAAACAATTATAATTAATAATACAAGAAAGAATCATTGAAATACAAGCAATTTTAATAAAACTAAAATGAACCTTGAGAAAAGTCATTTTGTCATTTTTTTATAAATTTATTTTTTCACATTCCGATAAGTGAAAACGACCACTTTATTCTCAGATTTCAAATTCCAAAAAATTCATTTTTTTTTTCAAAGCACCCTACCAAAACTTTTGACTGCTCCCCACTGATTCGTAACGGTTTCTCCGGGGCATTAGAGAATTCACCATCTTGAAATAATACCATTTTACACCCAGCACGTTCCTGACAGTTAAAAAAATAAAACAGATAAGAACTGATTTCCACATGTCATTGATACAACTTAATTCATAAAGGAAAGCATGAAGGAAAAAGAGAAAGGATAGAACTGCAAATAATCCACAAAATTAATCCACTTAATGAATACAATTCCTTCCTGCAAAAAGTACACAGACCGCTGTAAATCATGGAAATTTCTTTCCACAATACGAGCAAATTCTTATAATTCTTTATAGTAGATAATGACCATGGTATCACAAGTACAACTAGAAGCCTTACAGCTTGAACAATTTCCTCCATAGAAGTCATTTGTCTCCCTGAATAAGTTTATGAGTAAAAAGTGTTCCATTTACTACACAGGTGTAGACATTTCATATACATTGAAGACTTATTGGGTTGGCTTTTAAAATACTGACCTAAATTCTATGTCATGAGAATCTAAAACACGACCTTCATATCAAACATCTTGAGGCATGTTGATTTTTTTTCTTATTTTGTACTATATGGATGGTGATAATGAATTCATAATTGAAATAATATGCAACTCAATTAAGTATTTCGGGTCTTCAAGTTTCCACTGGTTTTCAATCCGAAAATCCGGACTTTCCGAAAAATTAAAAACACATGTATTTGAAACAATTTCCTCCATACGCTTCGCAGTCGGAAATTGAAAAATGTATCCGGAATGAATGAAAAATATGTATTTAGTTTGAAATATGAGCACTAACTAGTTTTGTTATATGGTTATATGATTATATATATGGCGTTTTAACCGACTGGTGCCCTTGTGGTAGAGTGCTCGCCTCCAGTGCGGGAGGTCAGGGTTAAAATCCTGGCTGAGTCATGCCAATGACTATAACAGTGTGAATCTATCCACTCACCTTGAGAGCGGGATTGATATCTAAGGGGGTTGCCTGTTTGAGCAGTTGAAGCAGTTGTGGCTTCCGTAGCACAAACGTGGGCTTTAAATGCTCTAGGACCTCCTACACAGGACAGTTCTATCAGAACTGAAGAGGGTAAACATTAATAATAATTGCATCGTAATTGCAAAGTTCGTTAATAAAGAAAAAATTGAATATATTAAAAGTAGTATGTGAAATTTTTACGCCATTTGCAATCCGGAAAAAGACCAACATCAGATCTCTTTTAAAGGAATCTGGATAGAAGTGATCGCTCTGCATACTAAGTGATTGCTCTGCATACTAAGCACGACGGCTTTATAAAGCCTTAATGTTTTCAAATTAATTTTTCTCTTTAGTTTATTATTAATATCACGAATATACATTCTGCAATTTTGACGTCACAAAAGCTCCTTTCTCCATCGCATCTGCCAAATATGTCAATCATTAAATCTTAAATATTTACGTAAATACAATGAATTTTGGAATATAAATTATTGGAAATTACTATTGGGACAAAAAATAGAGTTTCTAAACCTCACGTCCCCTTTAAGGTAATTTTCATAGTGCAGTGGGTAGAGCAATCACACAGTCGGACCAGCAAGGGTGAGTTCTTGTGTTTGGCTAGCATGCACCAAAGAAGCCATAATTACTATGTTCCCTAATTCAATAAAAAGTATTTCAAAATAATACTTACTTGTAAACTTTTAATGGTTTCTCCACCTTTACCTAAAATATTTCTTTAGGTTAGTGACCTATCTACATTTTCGTTGTAGAAAAACATACAGCTTCAGGATTCCTCATGCATACCATGAAAATAACACTTTCCTTAATAATATTGATGCTTAACAAATAGTTGGAAGTTGCACTTACCAATAACAAGGCCAACTTTGCCAGCAGCAATTTTGACTTCCAAGGAATATTCTCCTGAGCCACCTCCCAACAGCTAGCAAAGCAAAAGCAGAGATTAAATATTTTCAATTCAGTGAAATTGTCTACACAAGTCAGTTTCTTAGAAATTATTTTATTTCTTTGATATATCTTGATACATCAAGAAGTTAATGAATTGGGACACAATTTTAAACCACCATATTTGCTATTTAAAATTTACCAGTCTCTCAGGAACTTTTCCCTCGTTCTTGATTTCATCAATTAACTGTTTGGCCTTCCTAAAGACACAAACCGACAACAACATAAGCGGGCTATCAAATTTGTTGAAATCAAATTGTTGACAATTTGCTCAATTTATCTTAAAACATCACCATAACTTGATTGGTTGAACTCATTTCTCTACAAGCTGATTTGTTGACCTT
Organism: Turritopsis rubra; assembly: GCA_039566895.2. NCBI lineage: Eukaryota > Metazoa > Cnidaria > Hydrozoa > Anthoathecata > Oceaniidae > Turritopsis > Turritopsis rubra. Next base: position 9,550,049 of record CM077623.1, read on the forward strand.
AATTTTGACAGTTGAACATTTTGAAATCTACAAAATCAGCTGGTACACCATCAAACATGTTGAGTTCGACAAATTTGATTAGATAAATTTGATTGGGTGTTAGAGATCTATTCTGTATAATTTCACTTAATTTCATTAACGAGTCTGTTGTTCCTTCAAATATTTATTTACTAAACACTAATTCACCACATGAAATTGATGAAATTTTACTCACTCGACAGCTTCTGTGACACCTGTGATGGTCACTTGACGATCTGAGTATAAATGAGCAATATCTGGTGATGGATCTAAACGACAAGAAGTGCCACAGTGAAGATGTTTTGTAAACAAATTTCTCAGCATGTTTTGGTATTCCAGCAAGAATCAGGATAAGAATCAGCAAGAACAGAGGCATTTGTTCAGTTAAGAAATCTTTGTTTTTCGGCGAACTCAAAAAGCATTCAGAAAGGCATTGCCTACATAAGATTTGCACTAGGTTGGTAAAAATATGATATTTTGAGAGTACAGGGCTGCAAATGGAGTTGTGAAATTTCTAGCAGCTATGTTGTAATTACTGTACTGAAGTTACTATCTTTTTTGCTGATCATAACTTGGCATATTTCTTGTTTAGCTAGAATAAAGCTTCACAGAAAGTTAGAAACACTTCACATTTTGCAAAGAGTGAGCTGATAAATTGTACCCTGCTATTGCCAAATTTGGATTTATTATGACTGATATTTTAATATGCCCTAAAACCATAAGCAAAATTGGCATACATACAGATATTTGGCTAACCCTGTTTTATAATGGAAACTGAATAAGAAAATCATTTTACAAAAAAGAGTTATGACCATACCTGGTGCAACTTGAATTCTTGCACCGGATTCAGACTGCAGCCTGTTTATCATTTCACCTCCTCGACCTATGACTACACACGCAAAAGAAATACATCTCAAACATGATGAATGCATTCAGAAAAAAACATCACACCTTTTTTTAGAAAACTATTTTCGCATAATATAAAAAAACAACACTTTTTTACAGATTCAACTTACCCAGTCCAACTAACTTATTTGGAACAGTCACCTCTTCCACTAACGTTGAGCCAAGACCAGCTCTAACATAAACACGAAAACATTATGCCCCAGACACATTTATAATTAACTTTAAACTTAATCAAATGAACAGAAGTAATTTTTATGTTGCTGTATTTACAAAATACCTCTGTACAAGACTGTTAGCAACTTGTTGTGCAATTACTTTCGGGTCTGTGTGATCTACAGCCAAGCCTAAAATAAAAAGGGTTAAATGCTCAGGTCTTAATGAACACTTCAAAAAACTTTGTTAGCAACATAAGGTTATCTTTTTCTATATCAACAAAATGGTCACACACTATTACACAAATTTATCAAATCAAATTTATCGAATTCAACAAGATTGACCAAGAGATTTCCAATTCAAAATATTCAACATGTCAATTTCAACATTTTTAATTCGTGGAAAAGTAACGTCAACCAATCAGAAAAGGTTTGACATTTGCTAGAAGGTTTACAATGAAAAGTTCAGCTGAAGTATTACCTTCTACTGCTTGCTTTTTCGATGGCTGCTCACTGTTCATCAAAGCAACTAAAGACAAATATGAAAATGTATAACTTCACTTTGATAATTGGAATTTATTTTGAATCATCAACATAATACTAATGTAATTAAATCCAATTTTTAAAGTATTTAAAAGTATTTCATGGAGATCATTGAAGCACTAACGTGATTCCCTGAAGCTTCTTTTACGAGAGTCCTCTAAAGATAAAACATTAACAGCCTTAGCTTTGAAAATTTTGAATTTGATGAAATGGATAATTATTAAAATGTCTGAGTAACCAACCCTGTTGGATGGGAGTTGGTAAACTTTCAGTGCCAGGAGCGCCAGATTGTTGCTGTAGTTTGGCAGCAATCTAAGTAAGAGGAAAACCTTAAACAATTATATAAAACTAATATCAACACCTCCTCAGATAAGGGTTATTGGTTGGTCTTCAAAGTTAAAAATTAAAAAACATAAAACCTGGTTTCGATAAATTGGGAACTCTATGAGGGGGGGATCTAAGCATTCTGGTTGGCTTGGTTAAAATTGAGCAGGAATAGTAGCATGCTATTCAAGTTTTTCTCTTTCCTCGTGGAGAAAAAACAATAGAAAGTTTTTAAGTTGTTCAATCCAATACACCTTGTCATGTCTGTCGTAGAGGTCAGAGGTAAAAAAAAAAAATTTTTAAGAGCGCTTTGAATGGGATGAAAATAGACTTCTTAGAATTAAGTTGCGAGATGGAAATGAAATAAGAAACGAAAGTTCTTCCGAATGTGCTCAATTGAATGGTCCAATATAATTTATTGCAGGAATCATGTTACTTTATTAAAGAAATAGAGTAGAGGAGGGTAGAGGAGGATCTTGGCTATTTTACACTCCAAACTGTTGCTTTTTAGTTCTCTGGTGTCATAATGGCAATTAACAGGACTTCTTTTCAATTGACACTAGCACTTTCTGTGTGTTTTCATGCGTCTTGTTTGATTTTTAGTTTGCACAGGTACGAACTTGTAATTAACTTGATAAAAACATTCATCTTTTTACCTGTTTCGCACGTTCCATCGCATCCTTGAGAGCATTCTGCTGTTCAGTAGTTTGAGTTGCCATATTATGAGTTACAATTAAGCAGTTCTATTTCTAATCCAAGTCAGGATAAAATATTCAACGTTTTGAATGTTGGATAATGCAATGATGACCGTTTCTTTTTAGGTCTTTGTGTGTTTCGGTTGTTCACATGTTTTGCCAGAAGCGTTTCGAATTTCAAGAGGTCTGGAAATAACATTAAGTGTCTTGCTCAAACATTCATATGTTGTTGGCAAAACACTCGCAAATTATTAGCTTTTGAAAATACAACTCAATTTTGTTTTAGAATTATTGACAACAATTAAATGGAATAAAATGAAAGATTATGTCAAAGTACAGTACGAAGATGAGGCAGGAGTGAGTTTGTGAAGTGAATGAACGATAATAATCTAGAAATAGATTAACGGATTATACTTTACATGAATCATTGGCTATAGGGTTGATCTAAAGTATGTTTTTCCCATAATAATATTGTGAGAGGTTTCGAGTGCTAGTTGCATTTGAAAGTCGTTGTGGTTGATGAAGGGGACGACAGAAAGAGAGGAGGGCCGCTCCTCTCTCATTCTGGGAGAAAAAGCGTACACATTTTCGGCGTGATTGTGCTTTTGAGGTTCCGATAATTTGTAGTGAGACAGGAGAATAATTGTCTTTTGCTAAGAGTCGCTAGCTAGCTTTATTATGCATTGCACATGGTGCAAGAAATTTATTTTGATTTTGATTTAATGTCTATTATTATAGCTAGCTAAGTACATAAATGAGGGTATAGTAATATTATGCTTTGCTGAATTGAATATTTCATGCATATTTGAATATCATTTAAAAATATTTCATATAATAACCTATAATATGGCTAGCTAATACAGAGTGTGGATGAATGATGCAATAATGAAAATAATGATGAATTTCATGCTGTTTACATTTCCCATTGCATTGTACTAAAGATTTTTGGAGATTCTCCTATTTTAATTTTTTTATTACAAACTAATAGCCCCATTGCCATTGTCAAAAAACTCTTCTTCAACCAGTAAATTTAGTTTATTTGGGGAGAGAAACAAAAACCATGGTCAAACAATCCAACACATTTTTCTGTGCGATTGTTCATAGTATCAAAATAGCAGCACTAAGATGTAAGCCAACAGAGTATTTTGACAATGGCATGCTTTGAAAATAATAGCCAATATTTTCACTGATAAATCATTGACTGATTGACCAATTTTTACCCAAAATGTGTTCGAAGTCAACCTACTCATCCTTGCTAATTCACCGACTCCTGGCCTAGTCATAAGGGATTACGTTGACTGAATCTCAACAGCCTTGTCCCTTTGTTGTTGGTCTTAACTAGTGCGGAGGAGAACAGAATACGCGATATACCTCTTCATCACTGTACTTTCAGGCAGTGACAGATGTTTGGGTCAATATATCCACATAAAAGAGAAATGAGCTAATCCCACTATAATATTCTTTTTCACATTTTTATTTTCAAAGAAATCATGATCTCTTCTCATAAATTGTTTGGTCCAGCAGCAAAATTTTGTCTGCCAAGATCTCATGTATTTGACCAGCTGGAATAATTTCACCTTTGAGTTGTTGTTATAGAGTGGTGGTGGGATACAGACTGAAAGTGGTGAGAACACTTGCTTGGCCTTATAACATATACTTGCTTCCTTGCATTGTTTTTAAATTAAGAAAGTTCATCTTTTAGTTGCGAGTTTTGAGTGTAAAATCTGTTTTTAAGTACATGTAAGATAACTTGGCAGATAAGATTTTGCTGCTGGTCCAAACATTTTATCAAAATGGACCTGGATATGTTCCTGGGCTGTGTAATTTATATAAACATCTTCAAGACAATGAATTCAATTCTACTTAAATGGACCTGTAAGATCAACTTCATGGAAAAATTGCAACATAAGGTTGTAACTCCAGTCGACTGTTTCAATTTCCACAAGACAATATGTAACCTTGTTGCTATTGTAGATTTTTCAGCATTAATTATTATCTTAACTAACAAATATCAATGATAAAAAAGAAAAAATGAGTACTTGGGGAGTTGACCTATGGGTAAGTCGTTTTGGTTCTTTTTTTATTCTTAGAAATGATTGGTAAACAGATTGTCAAAATTAGATATGAAAAAAAAGTATTTCATGGAATTCCTTTCACATCAGGAACAAATTTTGTATACTTAGAATATGTTGCAATAGCTTTTGTTCCCTTATGCCACCTGTTGATATAGTTTTGCAATAGATGTTTGTATGTATGCCTTCTATTCATGTATCATGTACTCATGCTATATATATTCTTTAAATTGATATTCCCAAGACATTAGCCTCGTATATATATATATGTTTAAATATGTTATTTTATCTGTGAATTTATTTTGGTGAGGCCAGTTGCTCATAGAGCGTTACAATTCAATTCAAAAATGCCCCAGAATTTAAGGTACTAACCTGGACAAACTACACTGATGGTAGCTGATCGTGGTGTTATTTTTTCACATTTTTCATTTCATTGTTGTTATCAATTATCTATCATATACATAAGTCTTTTAGTGCAGAGACTATCAACTATCAGATGTTATTAGATTGACGTGAATTTTACTATTTAAATTGCCTCATAAAGATGAATGACTATAGAATGGATGAAGTGTGAATTAAGTAATAAAAACAATAGGCAGATCACCTCAGTTCCTTTTATTAGATATGCAAATGGGTTAGTGCTTATGGTCATAATATGTGTCGGCTTCTTCGTTCAGTTCTACAGATCTCAGCATGCGTATAACTGTTATTAACACAGGATTTGGTAATAAAATAGAATTTTTAGCAGCTGAATTTTCAAGTTGTTTATATCCTTTGTTCAGGATCAACGTGATTTCATTGAAAAGCATTCACATAATGGCATTGATTTCTTGGATAAATGTGCCAGTTTTGTAAAAGAAAGAATTCGCTTGGAACAAGATTATGCCAAGTCATTAAGGTAAGTTAATTACGAGAAAAACATCGTATTTTTGATTTTTACAATAAGATTAAACGATAATGAATTTGCTGATGATGACCATCCAATGGAAAGATCAAAGCTATAGTACACTTGCTTTTGATATACTTTTTATATAAGCTAACACAAAAGTCACAGTTGCTTCAGGTTGCTCTCTTTAACAGGCTCATTTTTATTATTTGTTGCTTGTCTATCTATGAGGGAGGCCAAATTTGCATGTTCGTCTATTTATGAGGGAGGCCAAGTTTGCATGTTCGTCTATTTAGGCAGTGATGGTTTCTTAAGACCAATCAAACTTCTATAACACGTTTCATCAGCAAGCAAAGAAAATTGTATGCTTTCAATTAAATTTCATTTCATGTTTTTATCAAACCTTTAGGAGGCTGGTGAAACAGTACCAATTTAAAAAGAAAGAAGAGGAAGATTTACCGTAAGTGGGAAAAAACTGAGTTGTTTATGGAATTGTATTTGTTATCTTCAGTGGCAAGACTTAATGCTTGGCCGATTGCCTGGGGCAACCAACATCAGTGTTGGCCATGTAAAACTACGCAAAATGGAGTACCTACTTGGCCAAATGCCAACAAAATTATTTTGATCAAAAAAACAATGTAATCAATTCAAAGAAGCAATACTATATCGAGCTAGTGAAAATATGAAGAAGGAAAGCCAGATTAAAGAGGCATTTGCCCCTGCACAAATAAGGAAGTTTTACCACTGATCTTACAACAAGCAGTTTGTCAATTTGTCAATTTGTTTGTCAACTCATGATTTAATCCATTCTTAGTTATCTTTGTTTATCTTACAGTTATACTTACCAGCATGCATTTAAGAAATTTCTGCAAGAATCAGATGATTTTGCTGGACAACGAGAAGTCATTGGAGAAGAGATGCACAATAAAATTTTGAGGGAAATGCAAAAGCTGTCCATGGAATCTAAAACCGAAAGAAAAAAGGTGTGTAGTTTCTATTTTCTGGATATTTTAGTTCCATACTGGAAATTGATTATGTGTTGAAAATATTCTTGATTAATAGCATTATGAATAAAAAACATTATTTCCTGGAGCATATGAAATGATATGAATCCAACCCTCCTTGAAGTTAAACTCAATACTCAAAACAACTTTCCTGCTACACATTCTATATTCTTTATTGCATGTACTTTGGAGCATACAAAAATGACGTGGAAAAGTTGTTCTAGAATACAATTTAAAATCAAAATTTCTTTCTAAAAAATGTTTTAACATTGTTCTAAAACTACTTTTCACAAGTTTATCCGATACCTACTGACATATTTACAGGGGAGCAAATTTATGAAAATTCATAAATGATATGAATCCAACCCTCTTTAAAATTAAACCACTCAAATTGATACTCAAAACGACTTTTCTGCTACACATTCTATTTTCTTTGTTGCATGCACTTTTATCTTGTTTTCGTTTGTTTGTTTTGTTGGATTAGTTTCCTTTTTGCTTTATTTTTCCATGTTTCCTTTTGTAGGCCATACAGACATTAAATGAATATAAGAATCACCTAGAGCAATTACACAAGGCTTTACAGATAGTAAGTTTAGAAATCACTCGTGTTTCAAAATAATCCTCCTAATCAACCAGGTTTGTACTGTATGAGAATGTTCGTCTGGACAATTCTTCATCATCAATCTTCTACAGTGAAATCTTACAAAAGTGTTTAAAAGAACAAGGCAAAGCATGATCCAAACCTCGTTGATCCAAACAAAATTTATACGGTTTTCACCATGAATTTATTGTGGTAACGAATTGTCAGATGAACTACATGGTATATATTGGCACCCTAATCAAAATGATAAATTGCACTTGGATATAAAATATTTGATAAAACTTCTCACAAGGGAAATCTTTCTAAACGAACTACATTAGTTTAAAGACTTGTATTAAAGATTAATGGATTTCAGTATGATTTTTTTTAAGGAACAGTTTGAAATGGTTTTGTTTCGGCATTCTTTATAAATCTACTTAGCTACTTCGAAATCATTCTGTATAAACTGGGACTATAAATGTTGGAAATACTGTTATGTTGTCATCGTGTTAAAACATTTTCAATATTATACCGTTTTATAATATTAAAGAAGTTTTGAAAAAGATGAATGCATTCCTCCGATGTTCACTTGAGTTATATTCCACACTGGGAATTGCAGGACTGAAAATAAAAGATTTCTTACAAGTAATTCTTTAGCTTTAATTCACATGTTATAGTTAGTTTTACATTTTAGGCGAAGAAGAAATATGATGCAGCAAGCGATGATGCGCATAATGCTTTAAAAGCGTACGAAGGGGCGTCTGCCAGTTTAGATTTAACAAAAGCACAGATAATTAAGGTAATATATAATCGATTGTCATTGTTCATTTGAAATCATATTGTCCCATTCTCACCATACCTCTCTCTCTCTCTCTCTCGTTATAGTTTCAGAAGACTTCTCAAGAGAAAGGTCATATAGCAGATAAAGCTCGAGAAGACTATGCAATGGCCTTAGATAATTATAATAAAACACAAACTTTATACTACGATGCTGACTATCCAGAAACAGTAAACGTAAGTCTCTTCTTCTACAGGGTTACTTTCTTTCTTTTTGTTTTTTTTCTGACGTGTGTGTGTTATTATTCTTTGAGTTTTCTTGTATTCAGAATCAATTACAGAAACCAGAGGAAAATCGCATTGTACGTCTGGCTGGTTTTTTCACTGAACTTGCTGGAATTCAACAAAAAGTACAGCCGATCATTTCTAAATGTTTTGATGGCATGGTTGAGGCTGGAAAATCCTGTGACCCTTCCAAGGTACAGTTCTTATAATATTTGCAGTGCTCACTCGAATCTGAAACTGATATTGAATCTTCTATAAAGATTATCTTAAGGTCCTGTTAGACCATAAAGTATAAGATAAGTTGTACTTAGGTAATAACTTTTTTCATACTAGAAGTTGATTTTTTTTAATAATTTTTTTTAATAACTTAGTTAAGTTATATTCTGTAAACTAATCTATTTTAAGTACGTTTTGAGCATGGTTTATTTAATAGTTTACCGTGGAACAGGCGTTTCACATTTCTTATATTTAATCAAGAGAAAAAGAAAAGCCATTACGATTAATCTCTCTTTGGTATTGGTAACATTCTCCTGTTTTGTCCTTATGTCATCATATCTATTCAAGTATTCGCTTTAGGATTCTTTAACCCTAATCGATCGCCATAAGACTGGAGAATTGCCACCTGGTAATCTTGTGTTGGAGGAATGGGGGAAGGCAACAGGTAGTGCAACTAATTTGGCCGTTCCATCACCTGTTTCCAAAAAAACTGTTAAGGCCAACAAATCCATGTTTGGAATGAGCAGTAAAAAGGTAGCAATTTTTTTGGGTTTTTTGTTTGTTTTTTTAAACTAACTGATACGGCCTTTATTCTTAAAATATCACAACATATACGATGTTAATGTAACCTTTTTTAGACCACCAAACTTCATGGTGAAACCTCGTAAAATTTGTTTGGGTCATTGAGGTTTAGGGTCAGGCTATGCCTCGTTCTTTCTAACACTTTGATAAGAGTATGTTTTAACTTTGATTAAAGTTTCCACCTGAGAAGTTAGTTGGTCTGGAAGAAATGATATAAAAACGTCCTCGCAAGCTGCGTTGTCATCATTTTCTGTAATTCTTGTCCGTAGAAAGAACAATTAAACAACGAGAATATCGCCAACGATTATGCTGATCAACCGCCAGCTCAAAGGAGAAAGAAGTTCAACAAAACCATTGGTGGATTGGAAGATAACATTCAACAGTTAGAAAAATCAAAGTATGTTCCATCGAAAAAATGCATTTATTTTAAATTTGTTACAAAGAATAGATTTGTTACTCTTCGTCGACAAATTTTAGTGACGGGGATATCTGTAGATGTAATAGTTCTGGCTGTACCATCACAACTGTTTCCTATTCTCCTTTAGAGCCGGCATGGTAAAAATCGCTGAAACGAGTAAACAATTCGGTGGCGATATGGCTTCTATACAAGGACAGATTGATGCAAATGAAAAGGAACAACAACGCATTAAAGGGCTACTTCATCAATATAAGGTGAGTTAAGCCATATTAGTTGAGGAAATCGTGGCTTGAAGAAGATTTTGTTTCTCTAATACATCCTCTGATGGTCCCTATTGCCTACTTTTAGTGTTACCTTTCCGCTATGGAGGACGATGGCGCTTCACGTGGCTCATTTAAACGATCCTCCACTGCCGACCCTCCGCCACCGATAGCAAAACCGCCAATTTTGGATGCTCCGCAATCCCCTGAGTTTGGAGCTGATGAATTCGATGACGAATTAAGATGCACTGTTCTCTATGATTTCTCAGGTATGTATTTTTTATTCTCAACACCTGCTTTGCGTTTAAGTTTTGTTGGTCATTCTCAGAGTCTTCATTGGCGAGGATCGTGTATACGTGGACAACCTTTCCCTCGAGAAAATATTTTGTTTTGTGATTTCTCCTTTCCTTTTTAAATCTCATCAAATTTAGTGAAGGTGATCCTGGGTGGAAATTGTTTGTCTCGATAGTGTCCCCTCCACATCCACCCCTGTCATTTTACCCTGTTGATCCATACTCTTTTCTTCTGTTTTTTGTAAAGGTACCAACGAAGGTGAAATGTCCGTGTACGCCGGCGAGGAACTCGTCGTCGTTGAAGAAGATGACGGCAGTGGATGGACACGTGTTTTACGTGGCGACGAGGAGGGTTACATTCCAACCTCGTACGTCGAACGAATCTGAAAACGTTCTAGAAGAAATTCATTAAACTAAGTACCAACATCCCTCCCCCGCCCACCCTGAAACCATGTATATGTAAACAAGTGATAAAATTTTACTAAATAAACACTGATAACGAGTCATGCGCAGCGACTTGTCAATGATACTGGTCCAATGTTTAGATAGAGAAAATATATTTTTCAATAGACACTTGATAATGGAATAACTCAGTTTTTTGTTGTTGTTGTTGTTGTTTTTCAGTCTTCCTTGTTTGTCTGTTTGTTAATCATTTCTTTATCTCCATTTTTTGTTTTTATATTTTTATCACTGTGGTCAGTTCTGCTCATGGTGTGGTTATTGCTTATGGTTCTCTTTTATTTTTGTGAATACGTTCACGAAATGGATTTTTTTATATGGAGCAGATTTATATTGTTAAAACGATGATTTCAACTTGATTTTTTTTGGCAACTAGTTGTTAAAGGGGCTACGACACGAATCACGTGATCACGATGATAATATTACGGCAGACTGTGAAAAAAAGTAAACAAACACAAAAATCACGTGATTCGTGTCGTAGCTCCTTTAAGAAATAAGGTGGTGTGAGTTATATGCGTACAACAAAATCCACTGATTTCTTTTTCTTCTTCTTGAGCTTTTGAACTTGCTATTTTTTCACAGAATTCTTTTTTGTCTTTTATAGCGCAGTTCATTAATAATGCAGATTTCTTTTCTTGGAAAATAATGATGAAAATTATAAGCTTCCAGGAAAAAAACCAACAACACAGAATCCCTACCAAATTTGTGATCCGATGTAACGTGTCATCAATATTTTTTAGGACTGTATGAAAATATGCGGATGATTTTATTAGCGCCGTCGTTATTTTATTAATTTTGTACATTAGCAACACGAAATAATGAAACAAAAAATTGTATCCTGTTGAAACGAGATACTTGTATGTTAGATAACATTCGCCATATTTTCTTTCTTTTTCCTCCTCGCGAAATGCAACCAGAGAGCCTGAGTTTGTATAAACGACGTAAACAACAAAATTAAGTTTGTGGCACATTTATCCACTTGCTTAAATGATGAAAGAATTTCACGATGCGATGCAAATAAGAGTGAAAACGATCCATTGAAACCTCTCTAGATCGGACACCTCTTTTAAAGCAGACACTTTAAAGAATTTAAAGAATAACCTAATTGAAATTGAATAAGTTGTAAATTAAGAAAAAATCACGCAATTGACCAAAGCGAATATGGAAGAAGGATTTAATTAACGCGAAGTGAAATTGAAAGAAACACTGACACTGGCTTTTCATAAGAAGGACTTAACACGAATTGGATAGAATAAACCTGTTAAAGTTTGTTGTTGTTGTTGTTGTTGTTGAAAGCATGACGATAACTCAAAACTTTCTTCGCAGTTAAGTTTTTGAGAATTTTTGCTGACATATGGTTTAACAAACACACTGAAGTTTATTGTGCAAACGTTATAAATTTCGTCTGGGTTAAGGTTACTGCTGTAAACGTTATAAATTTCGTCTGGGTTAAGGTTACTGCTGTAAAGGAAAAAATAGAAAAAGCTCAAAATTTCTGGGTTTTGAACATAATATGCATCCTCCTATAAATTTTTCACATGCAATAATTCTTAATCTGGAGAAAGTCTCTATTAGTATAAGATAGAGAGAGTTCGAGAAATAGAACAGCTTGAGGACTACAGAAATGTCCAAGGGACCGAAAAAATTGTTCGAGATCTGGAGAAAGTTCGAGAAAGAGGGTTTTCGAGAGAGAGATCACTGTATATCTGCGCAAAACAATACTTTCTACGGATCGGATAATACCCTCTTTGTATGAAATAATACTTTCTCGAGACTAATATTTTCTGCACAAAATAATAGTACTTCCTTTTCATAAGGCTTTCTCTATTTCCATAAGACTAAATCTAAGCCACATGACAAGTCCGATCACGTGTGAAAATCGCCTCGACTATTCAATTGTACTTTAGTTGTGGGTGTTTCAGCGCCAGAAATATGTTGACTCAATTATTGGGCAATCTGTCTGAATTTCTGGAAGAATTACCGAATACTTTGTTGAATTGGATTGGGAGAAAGTTTTCTAGCGACGAAATTTTATTGGATGGAATGATACATCTTGGAATGTGAGCAAGTTCTTGGGGAAACAGCATACCCAGTTGGCAAAATCTTCAAAATGTCTACGAGGAGGAGTGTTTCCTATAGGAATGGCAAGCAATTTCGCCTGCTGTTCAATTTTTGGAACAACACGGATTCTCAAAAAATGTCAAAAGTTTTCGTCATTTCTCTTCTTCTGTCGTAGAACATTGACAACAACCGGTGTCATTCCCTTGACCTTTGTATTAGTAGATCATGTATCATTTGCAAAGATTTACTGAGATTATGAGTGAAACCTAACACTAATAATCCTAATCCACACCCTAAAAGTAAGGCGACTAATACCTGAGATCACAATGCTCATCGAAGTTCTTGATATTAGAATAAATAGTCTACTTAGTTTGAATCTAATATGGAAGGAATCATATTCTGGATTATAGCCGGAAAGCTTGTAACTAGAGGCTTATAACCTTATATAAGCTTATAACAAGAGGCTTATATTTTAAGTTTTATAAATGAAAATTCGTCGCTTAAAAAAAATTGTACTTGGCCAAAAATTGCACCATCAAAACTCGCTTCCGACGATCGTAGCTGAAGACAAGGCTTTATCTCGCTTTCCTCGGTTCGTGTGACTTTGCTATTCGATTCATCATCCATATCATCTGTTGGACATCCCTTCCGGATCCCGACTCAATTACGTCCCAAATTATTCCAAATTATTGAGGGGAAGGAGGCAGCACACACACCACCAGGTTACATGTTAAAAGTCTACCCATCCATCATAACTGTTTATTTTTATATTCTTTCATATTTTTTATTTCACCATAAACAACTGTTCCATTATGCTGGGACGGAAAAACGCAGTAAATAGGCGACTCAAATCTTTTTGCCTTCCGGGGAAATTACCCAGGCAAGAGTAACTGAGAGTATTTTGTGTAGAAGAGCCTTGAGAAAACTGTTTCTGCATCCTTTGTTGGACATTTTTACACCAGCCCAAATTTAACGCCCGTCCCTTTAGCACTTCGAAGGGATTTTACAGTAGAAACGGTAAATTTTCGTGACCAACATCATATCTATGTGTCATACGCACAACATAACTATTCTTGATGCTGAAAAAAATGTAGATATTATAACAATCCATCGTTACTTGATGTGAATTTTCTAGCACTCTTGATAAGATGATGTGATATGTCTAGTGGTTGGGAGATTATTAACTTGATTGACAGGAGGCTTGGTGTCAGCGTTTTCATTGGTTCGTGTGAGAGACACTTGGTTCTTCATAAAGGCATCACTTTAATGAGCATCACTTAGGCCGAAAGTTTCTCGTGAAAAACATGTTTTTCCCTTCTTGTCAAGTCAAATTTGAATTCAGTATCAAGTTCTTATTCACTTGTTATTCAACGAGGAACTAGCTATTTCTCAGTTGAAGGTTCTGTGCCCTAACTCGTAATAATTTGACCTAATTTGTGATACCTGTCCTAATTTGTATTTAACACCAATTTATACTCTGTATCCTATCTAATACCCTATAACAATCAAATAGCAGTGCATTAAAAAAAAATTATATTTGCGCCAAGAAATCTTATGCAACGATGTTTTCTTATAGACCAAAATCAGCGACCTTGAACTCTTCAGAAACATTATGGGGCGGTCTCTCCTCCCTCCTATAACCAGTGTTCATGTGTTGTATGAAACCACTCTCCAACATTGAAATCAGGGGAAACAGGTGGCTTTGACAGGTTTTACCTACTTTACCATAATTTTTGTGAGTGCTTCCCAGTGGGCAGAATCTTCAAAATGTCTATGCGGAGGAGTGTTAATGACGTGGTGGCCAACAACTATTTTGTTGTCTCTTATGTTTAAACGAGTTTATGTGTTTTTTTTTAAATCCACTTACTCATAATCTAATCCCGTAAGGACACAACAAGAAATGTTATTTCCTATTTTTTTCTGTAGATATAACAAATCAAGGTGTGTCCTTTTTAGAATCATTGTTTTGTTTTCATGGTAACATACATCTTTTCTATAATTTAATTCGTCCTAAAATTCAGTCGACAGAGAAACCTGGGCACGTTAGGCACGTAGGGTGCCTAAGGTAAGTAGGGCACGCAAAGCACGTACGGAACAAAAGCATACTGGGCAAATAATTTATAGCAGAATGTTCGTTCGACGATTTAAAATCTAGCCAAATACTTCACGTATACAAAGGCATTATCAAAACAAAATATCGACTTTATCCTAAATAATTGATTATCTACTCAGGTACGCCATTGTCTTGAAAGCGTCTGGAAATTACCGTAACAAAAGAAAATGATTTCAACGTCAGTTCGAATTAAAGGAACTTATGGGTCACGAACGGGTTACGTCACTTTCAATAACGAGGAAAGAAGATTTAAACGAACAAAACAAAAACAAAAATATAGTAAGTAAATACAGGCAACCCGGGTTCGAAAAAACAAGGGGCCCTGGGTTCGAGGTTGACATTTCTGAATAAAAAAACACATCTTTTGAATCGCTTATGTTATACCGCTGGTGGTCCGAATGGAGAGTTAAAGCATTAGGCAGTGGGTGGTTTTGGGAGTTTTGAGGGCGTATATAAATCTGTTATCAAATAACGACCAAAAACGCCAAATTTAAAATGAACAACAACGAACCTAGTGCTTATAACAAGAAAAACCTGTTGCATCGTGGGGTATATTTGTTACGTCACGTTGTCGATTATTTGCCTTCTCAAACGTTTCCACATGCATGTTGTAAAGGTTTTCCAGTAAAAAACAACACGTTGTATTTGTTACACAATTCTGAATCGAACATAAAATCTGGATCATAGCCTAGTCAAACTATAGCCTAGCACATAATACAATTGATAAATAAATAAATATATACCTTATTGGCCTTTTTACGACGGAAATTTAATACCGCCCGGTCTTTTACGCCGGTCTTTATTAGCGTTATTGTTGAAAATTCTACGTCAAACCCTCATAGGCGAACCCTTTTAACGCCAAGTCATGAAAATTAACGCCAGCCGTGGTGGCGGGGTAAAAAGGACCAATAAGGTGGATCCAATTTTTTTTTAAAGTTATATCATTAGCGTTGTAACTTCAACATAACTTTTCTTAGCTCGTTTGAAAACGAATTCAAGCGAGTGAAATATATGAACGGATTTACCGCGCTTCCACTAAATAGAATGATTGTTGATATTAAGATGACAGTGGCGTTCGCGCACTTGCGGCAATTCAAAAAGATTGCAGTGGGTATAATAAAGGCGCTCCATGCAACAAAAAAGCAAATGATAACCAGAAACATAGTTTTGGCTTTTCTCCAAGACTTGATGAAATTCTTTTTTCGCATTATGGCGGTGACACCTGTAGTCTTTGTTAAGGTGGAGTGTGAATGCCTTGACGAGTCAATATAACCCGTCTTGCTCTGTTCATTGTAGGTATCCGATTCGGTTTGAGGCATGTTGTTGGTTGATCCTTCCGATGGCAAAGTCTGGGTGACAGCTACCGGCTCAATTCGCTTTAAATGGTTTCGAACAACCTGGTATATCTTCATGTATATATAGAAGATGACGATCACCGAAATGCCGACAACAGCAGCGAGAATGATAAATACGAATTCTTTTGAAAGGGTTTCGTTAAACGTGCATATGCCTTTTGATTGGCGTCTCCCCGACAAACCATTCGATCCCCAGCCAAACATTGGCAAAAAGGCAAGCAGAATTGCTAACAGCCAAGCGGCTGCCACCATCCCACCGACATAGAAAGTCGAATGCGCTGATACTCTTATATACATGTATGGTCTAGTTACGGCAATGTAACGGTCGATCGCTATGATAACAAGATTCAGAATTGACGCAGTTAATGTCAATAAAGTGAAACAGTGTGAGAAACGGCAGTAATCTATCGTCAACGTCCAATGACATTTATATATTTCTGTAGAACGCATGGGCAGTGTGACAATCCCAACTGATAGATCAGCGAACGACAACGACAAGATGAACATATTCGACGCCGTTCGTAACGTACGGATGGCCAACACCGACGTGAGGACTAGTGCGTTGGCGAACACGCATATAAAACTAATGAGGATGTAACAGACCAGGGTTACTTGTTCTAGGTCTTCCATGATTTCATGTTTCTGTTGAAACGGATTCCGATAAAATTTTATGTGAAATCTACCTGAAAGAAAGAGGAACTTTTTTTGTCAAAGATTATCATAAAGAAAATAAACGTTGATAAACTGATTTCAGCTTTCTAACTGAATCTTGAAGCAAATTCTTTTATTACAAGCATTATGAAAATTGTTAACACAGGTCATAATTTCGATAACTCGAACATCCAAAAATGTTGGATTTCCAGTTACTGAAAGTTATCACTAACTCGCACCCTCGATAACTCGAAAGTTATCGCTAACTCGCACCCTCGATAACTCGGACTTTCAGTAACTCGAACTGTTTTAGTATTCCCCTTGAACTAACGCTCTCTCATAAAAGGCTCTCGATAACCCGAAATTTGGAAATTCGAACAATGTTCATCGGTCCCATGGGAGTTTACCGTGTATGGCGTAATTCTATGTATAATATTCAGTGAAATATCTTTTAAAAAAGAAACACGAGAATAAATGAATAATATATGCAGCTTTTTCCCCATGAAAAGACAGTTTAAAACACACAATACACAATAAGAAATAAAAAATGCCAGGTTTTCTTGTAAAACTCACTCTTGAAATGACAAGCGACATTTAATCATGGTAAGTTAAATTTTTCACCAAATTTTTCGCGAATTTTCAGTGTGTAAATTTATGGTATGGAGAAATTGTCAGATAAACATACTTCTACGATGGTTGCTGTTGGCGATAAGAGGATTGGGAACCAAGAAATCTCTTGTTGGGGTAACGGGTTAGGGTTTAGATTCCACAATCTCGTTCGCAGAGCTTCTTGCCACACAGCGTGTTTACAAAGGCTTAGGAAGCTCTGGCTTCTGCGTAAAATAATCAATCAATCAATCAATTCTCATGAATTGTACTAACAAGAGAATTTTATTTATTTATTTATTTACAGTCTCATCGAGATTTCAAATAAATTCTAGGGCAGCGTGTCCCTCACTCTCTGTTCCTTTTTGCCCTTATTTTCCTCCTTCACTTCTGTTTATTCATTAATTTATTAGAAAGAGCGAATTTTTGGAGGGAAGATAGTGAATGTTTTTGCTTATATTAAGATGTAGTCAATTTTGACTATACTTAACTTAAATTCTTGACTATGATTAAATTAATTCAAAAAAATTAAAGCATGAGTAAACACAGAAATAAAATTATATTCTGATAACAAAAATATTTTTAAACAAACAAATGATGAAAACAAAACAGACAGCTACAAACAAGTAGAACAACAAATTCTCCCATTCCGACTTGATTATTAATATTCTTAAAACAAATCTTCTTTAGAACGTTCTGTTTTTTGTTGTTTTTTTACCTACCTGACGTTAAACGGACTTTAGAATTGTGTGCCTATGTAACAACGTCTTCAAAGTTATAACAAGTTCAAGCAACAACTGAATCCTTATCATTTAGTACGATAACAGCAAGTCTCCTTGTGTTTTCTACACAAGTTCATTCAATTCAAAACAGCAATTAAGCGTTAATTATTTAAAAGCTCAAGGGTTGTTAGTTGTACTGATAACTCTTATCTGATTTTGAGGCATATTTTCTCGAAATTGTAATCATGCTTACAGTTTAGGCAGGAAAATAAATTAAAAACAACATTAAAGAAAAAAAACAACAACAAATCTTAAATATAATAATGACATGTAAAAAAATAAAAATAAAAAAAAATAGTGTAGAATTATAAGCAATTTGTTGAACGACGAAGGATAAATTAAAACACAAAAAAACACAGAAATAAATAGAGAAGATCAATGATCAATTTCATACCGCGTTTCCTTTCTATTTATTAAATCACTCAGGATGTCTTTATTGTTTTGTTTTGTTATTATTATTATTATTATTATTATTATTATTATTATTATTATTATTATTATTATTATTATTATTGCAAAAATTGCTTTTAACCTCCCATCCCTCGTTACGGCCTGCTTCATTTCTATAGATTGTCCAATTTAAGTAAATTGGACGCAATTTAGAAGGATAGATATTAAAGCTATGGTAGGTATGTTGTAATCCAGAGAGATATATTGAATGAATCATAACAAAGATTTTCATGACTTCCTCTCGACTGGATTAGTATGTTTTGGTTTGTAATCTTTCAGGAATTTTTGATAAATGAGTTCGATAGAGGTGGTGACTGAGCCATAACAACGATATTAGTGAAAAAGTACGTCTAAGTACGTTTTATGTGATTATTAAAATAGTCCTCAGTCAGAGGGTTTAAGCAATAAAGAAAACCACGAGGAGATAACCGAGATAATCTCACTCCTGGTCATGAGATAACCCAACATCTTTTTATGATGCAATGATGGAAATGTCATTATTACTAGTATGATTTGAAACGACGCTAAGTTTCTGTGGAGCAAAAGTGACGTAATTATTGAAAAGGCCATTAGTGGAACTGAAAAGAAAAGGTTGGTCAGCATCTAGAACCAAAGATAATGGTATTCTGTGTTCCGACTTACGTCAAGAATTATTTTGAAATAATAATAATAATAATAATAATAATAATAATAATAATAATAATAATAATAATAATAATAATAATAATAATAATAATAATAATAATAATAATAATAATAATAATAATAATAATAATAATAATAATAATAATAATAATAATAATAATAATAACAATCGCTACTTTGGCCGCTATTACGGTTTCAAAGATCCTGTTGCTATGACTCCTGTTGCTATGACTTCTGATCTCTCCTTTCCGCCAACTTATTACTTTTGTTAGCCTCAAGGTGATTGTGGTTCACCATGCACACAAATAAGTATCTATTATCTTATATCTATTGATTCTCCTTGTGACGAAACACCGAAACACAGAATAATTGACCATTTCATCAATAAGGGGAAGAGCGGCTAACGCCTTGTTTTCAAAATGAATAATAATGACGTGTTACGTCGCTTTACAATTACTAACATTGGAAACGAGGCGATCGTTGCTTAAACGTTAGTTATGAAATGGTCTCTAACAACTAATTTGATATTTCAGTCCAGTAAAGATATTCCTCATCTTTATATTCTTCATCGTTTCCGGGCAACAAGAATAAATGTTCTATACCCATTTTCTATTGTACATGCGTGACAAAAACACGTTTATCTTTTCATCTTTTCTATGTAAAGATCTGAACATAATATTGAACAAAGACAAATACATGTTTTAAGCTGGAGAGTTTTTTTTCTTCAGTGAAAGCATGATATCTTTCATCCTGTGTAGATAATATGGTTATAGATATAATACATAATTATCCTAATATGGTGAAGTAATAATAGAACGTGTGTGTCCTCTTTTTAAAGGAACTTAAAAAAAATAATCTAGTAAAATACCATGATGTTTACTATGCACGTATTTTTATCGTTCACGTAGAAAACAACAAACGAGATGTTGATCCTGCACTGTCGCCAGCCTCGAACCCAGGGCCTCTATGCCTTTTCAGCAAAGGGGAGAAAACGAAGGAGACCATCCGTATATTGAAAAGATAAGTTGGAGCAAAAAAGAAAAAATGTTTTTAAAAATAATTTTGGTCCAATCTCAGCTTAAATGTTCTTATTTATTCAATAAAAAAAACTCAACAAAAACGTGTCTTGTTATCGAGATAATAATTATTATGGAGGATAATAATTGTTTTTGGGGGTTTAGCTCAGTATATAAAATCATATATGTCGATCATATATGTCGATCATAACATGTTTTCTGCATGCTCTTGGCTTTATCAACATATACCAGTTCCCCCTTATAAATGTCCCAACCGTTAATATGTTAAATCCCTACAAAATTGGCATTAAAAAAGTCTGAATGAAGCTTGATCCATTTGCTTTTGAAACGTTTTTCTTCTTTAAGACAGCTGGCATCATGTAAAGTGAAATGAAATTCGTCTCGGCTAAACGACGAGCCACCCCCATTTAAGCCTTTGGGGTGACGGTGAAACGCGTCCTCTGGTTGTCTAAACACGCCCTCTGGTTGTCTGATGAAGCTCCACGGAGAAATATCATAAAATTTTAATGTAAATTTTAATGATAAAAATGTAGCATGCAACACTAGTATTATTTCTTTTCCTGTTCCACGCAACAGTTTTCGAATCATTTTTATTGCAGATAAAAAAAATATTTGCACCGTGTCTCCAAGGCTTAACAAATTCGAAAATATTTGTATATCGAAAATGTCGATTTTTACCCTGATAAGATACGGATATAAAAAATAATTACGAACAGTAAAAAAAAGAAGAAATATATCTCAACAAAACTATCAAAATACTCAAACGAAAATCGCTTTATTTATTTTGCATCGACACAAAGAAATATACATGAACCATCAGAAACTACCTGAAGGGGTTAGCCCCGAAAGTTTCTTTTAAAAAGTCAATTTTTCAATCCTGAATAGTTTCTTAAACTTTCTTAATTACCGTTTAGATAGACTGCACTTATATCATGCTATTTCCCTTTAATATGTGTGGCCTAGATATTTTAAAACAGTGCTAAATCTATTATCTGGGCCCGGAAGAGACAGAAACAAAACCCATGCTTTTTTATAAATGATCATTTTACATTTACGAAAGCAGGTATCATGTCTGTATTCAAGTCATTTCATTCATCCCTACTAATCATCAGTTCCTTAACCAGCTATTTCCCAGTTCTTGAGTTTCTTTAGGTTTTGACTAGGCGAACCCTACTAGTTTCCCGGTTCCTTATAAAAAAAATGAGTGTATTTTTTTGAATGAGCAAATTCTCGTCAGTAATATTCAGTAAATATTTAATTCTTAAATGATGCTTTATTTAATTACCGTATTTCCTCTAATAAACGCCGCCCTCTGATAAACGCCTCCCTCTATTAAACGCCGCACTTATAGCCAAGCATTTGTAATAAACGCCGCCCTCTAATAAACGCCGCTTTCTAATAAACGCCGCATCTTGAAAAGCGGCATTTATTAGAAAACAGACTAAACAAGCAAAAAAAAATAGTTTACACGAGTTGGACTTGTTTTCTACCAACAAATTCTTCCACAACTAAAGATAAAAACGAATATTGTTTTTTCCTCTTCAACAGTTCGTCATGAAGAATTTTTGCATGAACTTTACTTGCTGTGTAACAGTTGAATTGCGCAGGAACACCCAAACCAACTTCTCGTATCCTTTTACCATTTACGATTGCGTGCACGTGATTACTGTCAATTTCAATGTAAAATGCTATTAGCTTAGACAGTTTTTTAGGAAGAGAAAACATTGTTGTTTAAAGGCTGTTTTTATTTGATTTTTCATTCTGTAATAAACGCCGCCCTCTGATAAACGCCGCCCTCTATTAAACGCCGCATCCAAAATCTGCAATTTGTAATAAACGCCGCGGCGTTTATTAGAGGAAATACGGTATTCATTTCATTATATCTTTATTAAACGCAATTTAAATGTGCATGCTATTTTCAAATCGACGTGCGTCATGTCATGCGTTATGTCCTTATCACGCCAACTATTACCACTCACAACGTGATCGTATTTAGGTAAAAAAAAATCTTGTCACTTTTTGTTATTTTCGTACGCATTCTGTGTTTGTCTATCTTTTTGAGACAATTGTACTTCCCTGTTAAAAGTCTTATAAAAGCGTCTGAAAAAACGAGACATAACCCGACTCTTGATGGTTTCAGTTGTTCAGAAAACAAAATTCGCAAGAATTCGACAACTTCGAGGAATCGTGATAATTGCTTATGACGACGATGAAAAAAATTGTTGCCATTTTTTACAAAAATACAAATGTGCAGCGTACCACTGACTGTTATAAAATGCTTTTTTCTTGGCTTTTAATGTTGTTTTTTGTTTGCGTATTTTTTGCGTGAGTTTGTGAGAGGTGTTGGAGTTTAAGAAAATTGTTCCGAAAGTGTTCCGAATAGGAATTTTTTTTCTGAATAATTTCTTGTGTTTCATTTCTTTTCTTTTTCTTTTCAGGGCCCAAATATGAAAGATTATAATGGATTTAGTACAAATATCGGGCCTAAAATTATGTCTCTTAACGTGTGTGGTATCTATGACCATGTTCACACATTGAGGATAGATCTGCAGGGAATTAAGACACCGGAGTCATAAATTCCTAGGGATTTTTGACTTAGGGGAGTCTTTATACATTAGTGAATTAGGAATACGTTAGTAAATTAGGACTTTTCTTCCCTGGATGATTTTTAATGTTGTAATTTCTTAGTTTCATATAGTGAGCAATGAAAAAAAATAATATGACTAATGGTTAGAACAACGAAAACAGCCTGAATTTATACTTCTTGTAAGTCTTACTTGACCAGTGAAAAATGACTTCAATATGAAACTAAGGTCAGGTTTTTGGTGGAGTCCTAATTCACTAACGCATTCCTAGTGTATTCCAAGTCCAAAATCCCTAGAAATTTATGACTCCAGAGTCATTTCGGATAGGTGTTAAGTCCATACGAGTACCAACCTGTCCGATAGACGAAACGGAATGATTCCGCTCCTATGCCTAAAGTGAAATGATTCCGCTCCGATAGCCCTATCCGCAACATGTGAACAGATGTATCGTTTTAAATAAAGTTCACATTATTTATTACGTTCATCATGATAACCCGAACATAAATTACAGAATAATGTTTGCCTTTGTTTTTGAGTTAGCAAGTCAAGAGGAAAATAGATTTTGAAGACGTATGAACGATACAATCCGATACAACAGACGGCATTCCGAAATGAAAAAATCGTTTGTTACTTTCGTTATATCATATTGATTAGGAGCTATTCATCATAAGTCCCTTGGTGGTGGTTTTGAGCCATAGCATTCATTACAAATCTTGTAAAATGCCTCCTTGTTGTTTACAAAAGGAAGCCTGTTTACTTAAATACAAACGAAGAAAAAAAGAAGCAAACCTTAAAAAATTTATTGTTATTGTTGTTGTTGATGATGATTTCATCACCATCTCTTCTTTACATATAGTTCACATTAACAAACATTCTATTGATAATACTTTCTAATTGCTCTCTACATTGTTTCGTGTCCAGATCTCTTTTGTTGAACTGTTTGTTGTTCTAAGTCGATTATCGAGATCGATAATTTTCAGTTCATTTCATCCTACAACCAGATCAACACTTGTATCAGATTTGTCATAAGGACACAAATAATGTGATAAAAAGGTAAAGTATTCGTTAGAACTATATAGGCTTTTAACCCTATTTGTACCGGGGGGAGAGGGAGGGGTGGTGATGGTGTGGGTGGTGGGGTTTGGAGCATTTATGGTCGTAACTTTTCCTAACACTCCTTTAGCTTTATTTTGGCAAAAACATCTTTTGGAAAATATGTCGAAATATGCGAATGAGTGAATAACAACAGCAGATGGCAACCTAAAATCTTGTGATTATCACCGCTATCCTTAAAATTATGTTTTAGTTCATTTCAATTATAAGATTCCCCTTCAATCGTTGACGTTCTTTCCTTCTAACTTAAAAGAAATGCTTGGACCTAAGACAAAACCTGAGGAACGTGTTAATGTTGGCCAAATATGTTAATCACAACCTCGTCCCCAGCCTCAATTCTTCAAGAAGACAAGAAACCCTAGGTACGAAGTAGGTGTTAAACAATAACCCTGTGAAAAAAATAAATCATGTTTTGAAATGTCAGTATTTACACATTGCTACTCAACATAGTTAAGTTGTTATTTATCAAGGAACTCTATAGAAGGTTATGGTTCAATATGGTATCGTTTCTCCAAAATACTCTTCCTTTTTTATATATTAATTTTTTTGTGTGCAATATCGTTTAATCGATGTTGGACCACCAACGAAGCACATGCCTTGTTAACCTTAATTTCTGTGAAATTTGGATGAAGAAAAAAAGATTGATTAATTTATTCATTTCTTGAGTTGCCATGGAGACGTTAATTGGTCATATAATAAATGAAGTCATTACGTCAAAAAGTGATCGTTGTTGGTGGATAGAATAACAAGAAATATGAAAAAGAAAGAAAAGCCAACAACATGACGACAATAAGTTATTATGTCGAAATGGATATCAATTTTGGGCTGTGATGTACCTTTTCATCTCGTCGTCTAAATATCAAAAATAAACAAACGACCCTGGGTTAGAAGTTACTAGAGAGATTTGGCAAAGACACGATCAAATTCCTCCCTTAAATAAATTAATAATAATAATAATAAAACATTTTAGACCTGATGATGATCGAAAGATCGAAATATATTGTCAAAAAATAAAAAATAAATGCTCGTTGTTGGTCAATATTAAATACCTATAATAATAAAAAACCCTATTGTCCGTAAACCTTGATCCCAGGGCTGAGACGTTACTTCCTATAAAATTGAAAAAGGGTTGAACATATGTGCAACT